>RQTK01000939.1:52129-79926 GCA_003991915.1 Elysia chlorotica
TCTCTCTCTCTCTCTCTCTCTCTCTCTCTCTCTCTCTCTCTCCCTCCCATTCGCCCATTCTCATTTTGCCATGACATTATGGGATGTTCCATGATTGTGGCGCAGAGTCTATTTTAATTTTTATGGGTTGATTGTTGTGGCCTTTGGAACACAGCTAGAGATTACCACTTATTTTGAATGGTCCTCGTGATGATGTCAAGCATGTAAGATGACTGGCCAAGAGGATGTCAGGCTTTTCAAGCAAGCTGTTCATGGAAACAGGCACTCCAGTTTGTCGTGGCTATCGCTATATATATTCTGTATTGCAACAGGGTTGGAATCATGTTAGAATTTCTAAGTCTCAGTCGAAGTCGTGTGTCCCGTGTTATTATGACGTTTGCAACGTTCTTTCACAAATCGCAAATCACGAACTCGTATAATTATATATTGAGAAATATATCTACTTGTTCTAAATAGGACGAGGGCAGGATAAAAAAAACTTCAAGCATTCTACACTTTAATCATTTAACATTTAATACTTGCTATTTAAAAAAATTCTTAAGCGTATTTCTTTAGATTCCTCTGCAGTATCATGCGAGTTCTGTATCTTCTTATAAGTCCACTATCAAAATAATTCGTATTGTTACTATTTTAAGATAGGCCATTGCTACTTTACTTTATGGCCGCTTAGAATCTTTTTAAACATCTAGATGGAAAAGAAAATCAATGTAATAAGTTTTGATACATATATCTCCACTCTGCCCCTGTGTACCATACTTGTTCGTCTCGGGACCCGTCCCCGATAACTCATATTCTCAAGATCCCTCTCTCTCTCTCTCACTCTCTCTCTCTCTATCTCTCTCTCTTTCTCTCTCTCTCTCTCTCTCTCTCTCTTTTCTCTCTCTCTCTCTCTTTCTCTCTCTCTCTCTCTCTCTCTGGGTCTTTTGCGGCGATAGAAGGGCATTACGTTCATCCTCGATGGAATTTCTACTGGTTCCCTGTCCACCATCTCTATTGTTATATTAATGAATGTTGGGCGATCTTTAATCTTAAACCCGACCTTGTCCTGAAGGGGCTTGTAAATTATGTATCTTGTGTCAACTCGCACTACTGTAAGTTGATTTGGACTCAGTCAGTCAGATCTGGCGAGCAGGGGCAACGAGGGTATTCTTCTGGAATAGAGGTGTTAAGGCAACAAGGCAATGGGTTTAAAAAAGTGGACGAATAAATCAAGATGAGAAGATATGAGAAAGAGAGAGAGAGAGAGAGAGAGAGAGAGAGAGAGAGAGAGAGAGAGAGAGAGATAATTATATTAATGGTGATACAGGAAGAGACAGGCAGACATAATCAACAGAAACAGAAAGAAACGGAAAGAAATGTGGAGGAATGGAGAGAGTGACACAAGGAGGGTGGGGGGTCAGAAGCAGAGAAGGACAAAAGAAGAGCGTGTCGAAGAGATATTTAGGGAGAGAGTGGAGAGAGAGAGAGTGAGTGAAGGTAAGGAGACGCACAGTTTGAGAGTGTGGATTTGAGAGACATAGAGAGAAGAAAAGGAGAGTGAGGGAAGGGAAGAATAAGAACGGAGACGCACTGATTTCGCACCTCGTCCTAAAAGAATAAGTAAAAAAACACAACAAGACCAACATAATTCTTTAGAGCGTTTTGCACAGTGACAGCCACGTGCCATAGTTTCGCTGCTCAATTAAAGAAGATAAAAATCTATATGGACAAATCTGTCAAACGGCAGTGTTGCAATGATCGCCTTAGCAATTATTCGGCAATCAACCATATCTACGCACTTGATTTGCTCGTTTTATTTATACTGACTTTCAAACTGTGGTATTTCAACCTTTCGCTGGTTCTCATAAAAGAACAACCTGCTTCCTTTATACATCTTTCATGATCAAATCTATTTCGTGAGAGAGAGAGAGAGAGAGAGAGAGAGAGACTTATAGGCTATATCGTGGACGGGCCCCAAGACGGACGTCTGACAATTTTATGTGCTGCCACACACGAGACAGGGGGGATACCATGACTCCTCTTCTCTCTCTCTCTCTCTCTCTCTCTCTCTCTCTCTCTCTCTCTCTCCCGTTGACGACTTGACGGTATGTTCTTTACGTGCACGGCATAGATCTAAAAATTGACTAGGGGTGGCATACACGTCATATAGGACACTTGGTTTGGTTTGGTTGGTTGGGTTTTAACGTCCAACGTCAGAAACTTATAGGCTATATTGTGGACGGGCCCCAAGACGGACGTCTGACAATTTTATGTGCTGCCACACACGAGACAAGGTGGGGATACCATGACTCCTGTCTCAGCCGGTCACATTATACTGACACCGACCCAACCAGTAGGGATTGCAACAGCCAGGATTCGAACTCGGGACCTTTTGCGTCGGAAGCCGATGTTCTACCCCTGGGCCACCGCGCCCCCCCCCGTGCCTGAAGGACGAAGCTGACAGGAATTGATTGTCTAATTAGAATTCATAGATACCCCCCCCCCCCATAGGACACTAGGTTGTGATCTGATATAAGCTAAACAATTCACTGTATCCTGTTTCATTTGACTATGATTCCCAATTTTTCAACACATGCTGAAACTAGTAAATTTGGGTCGATTTATCAATGTCCAATGTCAGTAGCAAGGATATATATATATACTGTGGACGAATCCCAAGACTAACGTCTGACAGGTTCACACACGATGATACCAGGGTCTGTCTCAGTCGTTCTCTTTGTGTCTGTCTGTCTGTATGTATGTCTGTCTGTTTGTCTGTATGTCTGCCTATGTGAACATACCGTCAAGTCGTCAACGGGACTGACTGAAAGCGCATAATAGTAAGATGTTTCCTCTGTGATGGTTGGCACTCAGTGTGTTGTTGTATATGGCCGTATATAAAAGGATCTAGATCGGAGACCGGGTCCTGTGTTGTGTAATTGCTGGTCAGAGCTGCTCTTGACCTGGTCTCTGGGAATTGGAAAGCTTTTGTTGACCATGTTCCCAGGAAACAGACAGCCTGCGTAAGATTTTAAGATTTGAAAAATGATTAAAAAATTTTTTTTTTAAGTTATCATATTTGTCATATAGATGGCGCAAATGTATGCCCGAAAATAGCCCGTCACAATAAAACACAGCAAAGGTTATGTTGCTTGAAAAAAAAAAACCTATAGAAAAAAACACACATAAGAACAACAACAGAATCTGTGTTTAGATTTGTTCATAATGCAGGGTACTATAATTACATGCTATGGTACATAATGAGGCTGAACTATAAAATCATTACATTTTTATATTTTTTTCCTTCTCTTGGCTACACGGCGCTCAATAGTGAAGTAAAAAAAAACAACCCAAAACACCAATTTTTTTGATTTGTTTTTGATACAATTTGTATTGTATAGAAAAAAAAAACAAAACAAAAAAACAACAACCCCACAGCAAAACAAAATAAAAAAAACAAAACACGTATAACTGAACTTCTAAAAACGCACCCTGTATTTCCAATTTTGATGTTTATTTTTTTTTAATGTATTTTCCTAAGAAGCAATTTACATGTTTAGCTTTTTAGAGTTTTCGTATTTTTCACCTTTATTTATTGAAGCCGTTATTATTTCAAGCCTTCGAGAGAAACAACGACTTTGATAATGGCAGGCATGCAATTATGGAAGTGATCTTAATATGGGAATTGTTAGAGATCTATATTATGGAAGAGTAAAAGAAATACAAAAAAGTATATTTTTTCTGTCTGTGTCCTTAAATTTTGATCCAACACTGCTATCTACATTCAGATCCAAATGCAGTTTTTTTTAAACGCAAAGCTTCAATATAATTCGAATTCTCACAGAGAGGGAAGGCTGGCGCAAGTGGTAGAGCGTTGGTATCCCAATCGTGAGGTGCTTTGTTCGAAGTCCAAGATAATACAAGTTTAGAAACCAACTAACCAAACTAACACGTAGTTTTGTTGGACTGCTTGAGGGCCAATAGCCGACTTCTGCGGGTCCGAAACCTCATAAGTCAATTATAAAGGCTCCAATCAATAAATCAATATATACATATGAAGGGTTTTGTTCCCTTCTCGTGGGTAGCTACGATTGAGGGTCTAAACATCTAACAATCGCCGTTCGCCATGCCTGATTTAAAAGCATTTAACTTAAGTAGAAATAAGGCATGAGGGGTGTATAAGAGGGTAGCGATTACACAGTTCTATTGCACTCTGCTTGAGTCTTTTGAACCGTGACGAGACATAATTATGTCTGGGGAAGTATTTTCCGAAAATCAATATACACCAACTCTTTTATATCCTAAATGGATTATTGAATTAATAATGTTTTGTTTGGTTTCTTCTTAAGTTCAAACTCCAATGCGCCTACTTCTTACAATGTTGAATGAATGTATCAACTCCTGGCTAGGAAAAACTGTTATCCTTGAATGCCGGCAAACTGAGCCTTATATACTATCGAGAGCCATTCTATTTTTACAGATATATTCTTATGTAAATAGGAACAGTTATGGGCTTCGCACAAGACTCGTTTATAGAAGTGGAAAAAGGAATGTCATGAGCATTAAGCCAGACGTGGCTGATATGACCTTGTATCCTGTATCATTCACTTCAGTCATGTGCGTGGGAGAGAGCGAATGCCTCTCTTCTCACTCTCTCTCTCTCTCTCTCTCTCTCTTCTCACTCTCTCCGCCCTCTCTTCTCTCTCTCACTCTCACTCTCTCTTTCTCTCTCTCTGTTTCTTTGTGGCAGTCACTGTCACTGTCTATGTCTGCCTGTCTGTCTGTTTGTCTGTCGCTGTCTTCCCACCCCGCCCCTCTTTGTCTGCCCGTCTGTATGTGTGTGTGTGTCTGTCCTACCCCCCCCCCCTTTTTTTCCTTTCTGTCTGTCTGTCTGTCTTTTTTGCTTGTCTTTTCTCTCTCTCTCTCTCTGTCTGTCTGTCTCTGTCTCTCTCTCTCTCTCTCTCTCTCTCTCTTTCTCTCTCTCTCTCTCTCTCTCTCTCTCTCTCACCCCTCTCTCTTTACCCAAGGTCATATATTTGAACGTTGTTTACAACCAAAGCGTATTTTTCGTTCACATGTCCTTATTTTGAGTAGATAATTGATATAATGTATTACAGGAAGAGATTTTGGTCAAATTCCATTTTTTTTTTGGCTCTCAATGAAATTCTAACTTTAGCAATGACGGATCTGGAAATCTATAGTCATCACGATTTCACGATACTCGTCCGTTTTTAATTGGCTCTCACTTAGACCACGAGATAAGTATCATTGTAGAAACATTGATAACAGTTGATAAGCCTCAGGAAAAGTTCAATGCACAGAAAATAATATCAGAGAAAACATGGCTTTTATCTTTTGAGTGGGACTTCATGTTACAAAACGGTGATTAATACTTAAGCGGGCACTATCGGATTATAAATAGGATAGGAAATAATTAAGAGTTGATTTCATCTTTATTTCATCCACTTTAGTGGTTTGTAAGACTGTTACATTAAAGGTAAGTTTTACATCATGTTCTTTGTTTACCAAGTGTCCTATATGACGTGTATGCCACCCCTAGTCAATTTTTAGATCTATGCCGTGCACGTAAAGAACATACCGTCAAGTCGTCAACGGGACCTTCCAAGCCTAGTCCTATGTTTTTTATTTTCCTATATTCCCTATATTGTCCTCTTCACTATTGCACCACTTATTTCCTCTTATCAATATCATCATCATCATCATCATCATCATCATCATCATCATCATCATCATCGTCATCATAATCACACTTTATTCATAATGATGATAAATGCCTTATTTCCGTCTACGTCTGGTAAGATGGCTAGAAGAGGATGCTTACTAATTCTAAATAAGCTCAGGTTTGCGTAAATTTTTTAAAGGGAAAATTCAATTTTTGGCCAGAACAAAACAAGGCAGCTGTGTGACTTATATCGACAAAACGATATTGGTCTTGCTTCATAACATATTGATATGAATTGTTTTCGGAAATTATTTTTTTCTATTTCTGGACGCACCCTGTGTCCGCAACATCCCTCCTCTATTGTTATTAATCTGCTCTCTCTCTCTCTCTCTCTCTCTCTCTCTCTCTCTCTCTTTCTCTCTCTCTCTCTCTCTCTCTCTCTCTGTTACAGTCGTGCTCTTTCTCTCCCTCTCTCTATCTCTGTCTCTCTATTTATTTTTTCTCTCTCTCTATCTGTCTCTCTTTTTTCATACTCCCTCTACCTTCATTCGGTAGGTTAAACCCTATGACCCTGTAAAAGGAGGTAATAGTTTGAACAATAGAAATTAGTCGGGAAAAAAGAATACGAAATTACAACTTCAACGATTCTAGAAGAAATAACCACAACCATATCAACAAACTACCACTGAGCTAAGCAGTATGGCTTTACTAACCACAGTAATGCTATTGTTCCAATATTACTTTTATTAGCCTTAATATCCATGATAGTTCACGTATGTTTTGCATGAACACTGGAATGAAAATGTGACTACGTCATTATTAAGTAAACATTTTCTGTCTGGAAAGCTGTGCACAGACAATACAAAAGAACAACGAAAAAGAATGAAGGAAAAAAAAACAACAAAGCAATAACCAAGCCAAACGAAACTAAATTATGAAATTAATAGATGAAGTGTTGACAACGCAATGTGCCGGCAATAAGCGATTTCTGTGTTAACGGCTGGATCAGTAATTGGCTGGATAGTGCAGGAGATAAACAGACTTCGTGGAATTAAGTGATCTATCATTTCCTATTGAACTGAAAAAGTACAATACAACAACACTCATAGACAAGCATGTCCACCTGTGAATAATTGAGTCGATTGTGTAGTTTTTGTTGGATTTGAGAAATTAAATAATTAAAAAAAAACGTACACAGCAGCAATAACGTAAAGAATCACACCGATCTAAAGGCAAATACTATGACAATGCAATTTAAGGGCGTGAGGTGTGGAAAGGGGGGGGGAGGGGTTATAATGTATTTTCGGAGAGGGTTAAACCATTTTTTAGCTGGTGATACGTTCAAATTCTAGTGTTATGACACGATGAATAGCACCAATCATGCTGATCAATCTTCAATAACAAATACACGAAGTGCGAACCTATTCTACCGCGTTTTCAAAGTAATTGAAATATAGAACGTCAAGCCATTCCTAAATTAATTGCTTGTAGCTCTCTCTTCCTTGTCGTATTATCCGTATATAAAAATGTACATGTATAAAAAAAAACCCCAAAAAACCCCCCAAAGAAAAACAAAACAAAAACAACAAACAAAAAAACAACCAAACAACAAAAAATACAACAAAACGCCCCCTTTTCCTCTTCTTTTCATTCTACAACACTGTTCATAAAAGTGTTTTTACATAAATTGAGCTAAATTTCTAAGTTGATTAGTCAACCATTCTAACAAATTAGTTTGTCAATCATTCTAACTAGGGTGCACAAATGAATACGAAAAACAACAACAATCCAGTCTGCACAGTTCTGTTGTTAAAATAAAAATACCGCACGTCAGAATGATACTGGATTCAGACAATGTAGCAGCACAAATTTTTTTTCGTTAATCTTCTCAAATTATGTCAACTAAGTCCATCTACTTTCGACTCATATATGACACGTTCAAATATAATAAGGTTATACATAATTATGTAGTTACCAACTATAATACCCGACTAATTGCTTCCCCCACCGTTTTCCTCATTCGCCTGGAGAGGAACAGGTCGTGACTGGTCGAAAATTAATTTACCAAGTTAAAGAAATTATTTGCTTATTAATTTTCCATTTTCCGCCTTATTGTGCCTTTACTTAGAATTGGATGATTTGACATAGAAATGCTACATAGTATGACGTGTAGATTCTCATATTTCCGCCTTATTGCGCCTAAAACATAGCCCAGAATTTCACAATAGGACGTACAATGTTACACAGTATCGACTACGTTTCGTCCGAATCAGATAATTATAGTTCAGATCTATATTCACATAACATATAACAACCGGGATCAAGTTCCCAATAGGCCGATTTACTTTTTATTTTTTCTTCTAGCCGTTTTCACCTACCACGCAAAAGGGCAAAAGAATAACACATTATACAATGGATGCTAACGAGACACTAATGAGGCTATGCTATTATAGGGATTTAGGGCGTTATGTAGATTCGTGTCATGGCGTGTAGATTTGCGTCAGCCTTCTCTATACCCTGTGTGTCTGCTCTCTGTCTGGCTGTCTGTCTGTCTGTCTGTCAGTCTGTCTGTCTGTCTGTCTCGTCTTTGTCTGTCTCTCGTCCTCATGTCTCTCTCTCTCTCTCTCTCTCTCTCTCTCTCTCTCTCTCTCTCTCTCTCACATACAGACATATCGCACATTTTAGCGAGCCGGCGCGCCCCTATGTTAGGAGTGCCCCAGGGGTTCCTGTCCCCTCACTGGTCACTGGTAAATTGTCCGAGCCTAATGATCCAGATAATTTTGCTTAGCCTTGTGTGCATGCTTTGGTAAACGGTTGTTGGATTCGTATTTGAAGGTCATACCTCTTTGCTGCTCAATTACTGTTAATTAAACAATCATGTGGCAAATGTAAGAGCGGCCTTGACCGAATCCGTCACACTCCCTGCTTTAATCTTTAACGTTCTAAACCACTCTGCACCCTCTCGAGGGAAGTCCGCTACTAATTTACCTTCTCCTGGGTTCCTGTCTGTCTGTCTGTCTGTCTGTCTGTCTGTCCTGTCTGTCTGTCTGCTCTCTCTCTGTCTCTGTCTGTATGTCTGTCTGTTTGTCTCTCTGTCTCTGTCTGTCTGTCTGTCTGTCTGTCTGTCTGTCTGTCTGTCTGTCTGTCTCTCTCTCTCTCTCTCTCTCTCTCTCTCTCTCTCTCTCTCCCCCCCCTCTCCGTCGTCTGCCCATTTTCATCCTCTTTGTCTTAGTATTGATGTAGAACTTGAATTGTGGGCCTGTGTCACCGTCACACTCCCTGCTTTAATCTTTAACGTTCTAAACCACTCTGCACCCTCTCGAGGGAAGTCCGCTACTAATTTACCTTCTCCTGGGTTCCTAAGGAAGATCCTATTTAAACGACGACGAGTCCTAAAACTTGATGTCTGAAATTGTTTCTTTGCTGTCTCAGAGAACCATTAGAGTGTGGACACCGTTAATATTAAACGGTATTATCGTTACCCAACCAGTAGGAATATAAGGCGGCCAGATGGGGGTCGAACACGCAACCCTTCCTGTAAGAAATCACGCGGTCTACAACTTCGCCACCTCGTCACTCTCTGCAGTCTTTCCTCTCCAATATAGACTTAAAGCAAAAAAGGCCCAACGCGACGATAGAAAGACTGTAGTGTTATAGAGACGCACTTTTCCCATGATTAACATCTGACAACAGAGGCCTTGTGATGACGTGGTCAATAACAAAACTAAGACGGTAGGACAGGGAATCGAAACGCACGTACAATCTTAGCTCTGTCTCAGTTTAGCGGAGTCAACAAAATATTAGAACCCCCAAACCCACCCCCCTCCCCCAAACCCATGCCTAGGGGCGAGGTTCTGTCGTACGTTATCGTCGTTTGAAATTGCAAGGCATGTAATGTGTCATCAAGATTGGTGGGACCAATCTTTTTAATGGTAAAAAACAAACAACAAACAACAACGGATTTGTTCATATTTCCTCCCACTTAAAAAACAACTAAAGTGCACTCTTTTACGGCTGCATGTAATGTGTCATCAAGATAGGTGGGACCAATCGTTTTAAAGGTATTACCGATCTCCCAACCTTACCAAAACCAACAACAACAAACAAACAACAACGGATCTGTTCATATTTCCTCCCACTTAAAAACAACTAAAAGTGAAGTCTTTTATGGCTGGGTGGGTTGACACGTTTGCTACTACCTAAAGCCTAATGAGTCGACAGAGGCCCCCACTGCAACGTGTATGTCTATAACTGGTGGTCATAGCTCGCATTCTGACAGTCGGATCATCGGATGATCGGGAATAACATAAAGTAGGACGTCAGTACTGTTGACCTCTTGTCGCAAGTTTGGACCACGTTATGCAAACACAGTCATACTCATAGGTCTGGCTTTTTCAAACCACTGGCTTAAAAAAGCAAAGCAAACAATTAAACGAATATAAAAACAACGAGTATAAAACAAAATAATGCATGTACAATAACTGTTTTGTCTGGTTATTGGTAGCATTCCTCGACATGTGAACAGATCATCACATACACACGCACACACTATTTGTGGTTGCATGAGTCCTAGCGGTTAAAACAACAAACTACAAACAAGTGGTGCAACAACATCGTTATCTGGTGATGGCGTTCTTCGACTATAACACATACACATAGACTATGCATGGATGTTGGACCTCAATGGGTTAAAACAAGAAACTCCTAACAACTGGAGCTTCAGCCTGATTGTCTGGTGATAGCGTCCTTCGACCTGCGAATGGACCATCACATGCACATGGTCTAGGTGTGGTTGTATCAAACCAAAGGGTTAAAAACAGCAAAGTACAACTATTAAACATTGGTCTGGTGATGGCGTTCTGCAACTTGGGAATTGATAATTTCAAACGCCATAGCTGCCAATCTTACCGGCTACCAATGTGTAAAGATTTAGCCAAAATATTGTAAGAAAATGCGTACTACAGATACTTTTTTTTAACGTCATGCTGGCAGCTTTGTTTAAGGCACAATCGCCACTGAGTTTTTTCGTGTAGCGTGGATGGTTCACGCGTGTTTGGCTATAGCTAAAGGTCATTCCGACCCATGTCACCCGGTCTCGGTAAGTTTACAAAATGTTCATGCATTACGATTTGGAGTGAGGTAGCTGAGTCGGGAGAGTGCACGACTTCTAATCAGCAAACGCCGGGTTCAAATCTCTCACAGAGCGCATTTCTCGCTAATCAACATTACGCCACTTCAGTTGTGACATAGTCCCCTATTTCATCTCTAAAATACTAAAGGTTTAGAGTATATGTTAGAAGTAAGATATGACCTTATACAGCAGAGGTGATAGTTAGTTAGGGGCTCGAGACTGAAGTCATAATTATCCTCGTTCTGGCTCTGTAGACTAGCAGACTTCAGAAAAAACATCACTCAACTAAACAAATATCACACTAGGAGCGCTGGTGGTCGTTTGTCCTGATATAATATGCTAACTTCGTAGGTTATAATTTTCTCTACTATACCTCGTACATACATGACTTTGTATTTAGTTGACAATTTATGTAGAGCCTCGTTTTACTAAACCACCATTAAAAAAGCCACAGACTTCATTCATAATGATCCTTTATGAAACATAGCGTACATGGAACTGATAGGATAGCTTTAGACAAAATTTGAACAGTAAACAAACACTTATATGAAAACTTTCAAAAGAAACTATGCGCTGCAAGAAAGTTTAAGCTCAGATTATTGCAACAAAATTATGGCAAAATAGACACACCGTTAATATTATTGCTGATCACATAATACTGTTAAGATAGTTGTCAGCGTAACATGACCGGGCAACAGCTGGGTACCCCAGTCTGCAGTCCAATCGCTGTATAGAATTCCTCTTTAATTTGAGAACTTGGGAGACGTGCTCTGACGCTATGCGGCAGTACCTTAACTTGTCAGACGCTAGTTTACAGGCCCACCCGCAGTATAGCATATATTAGGACAATTCACATCAAGAAATCAACAAACCAAACCAGGTTGGAGTATGAAGAAGACCCCCCCCCCCCCCCCCCCAAAAAAAAAAAAAAAACAAAAAAAAAAAAAACAAAAAAAAAAAAAAAAAAAAAACACAAAAAAAAAAAAAACAAAAAAAAAAAAAAAAAAAAAAACAAAAACAAAATTCCTCTTTAATTTGAGAACTTGGGAGACGTGCTCTGACGCTATACGGCAGTACCTTAACTTGTCAGACGCTAGTTTACAGGCCCACCCGCAGTATAGCATATATTAGGACGATTCACATCAAAAAATCAACAAACCAAACCAGGTTGGAGTATGAAGAAGACCCCCCCCCCCCACACCCCCCCTCTAAAAAAAAAAAAAAAACAAACCAAACCAGGTTGGAGTATGAAGAAGACCCACCACAAAAAACCCTCCGCCTTTCTCCGAACAAGGACTACGCATGGTAGTACTAATTACCACAGCTATTGTCTTCATTGGCCAAAGCTATAGGACAAAGTAGGACGCAATGACTCGGGGAATCTAGTTAGCGATGATAGGGCATCATAATTTGTTGGTAATGGTTTTCTCACCAAAGGGAAGTAAGGAGGAAAAAATTTAAGTGACACGATAGTATGTATGTGTGTCTGTCTGTATCCCTCCCTCCCTCTCTCACACTCTGTCGCACTCTAATCTCCCCACTACCTTTCGCTGTCTCTTTTCCATCGCTTTACGTTTTTGTTTTCTCTTTTTTTTTTTTCCACAGTTCCATACCATTATTTTGTTTCATTCATGATAGGTCGTCTTCCATACTGCTAAATTCACTGTCAACGCCACTAAATGATGCGGCATGTCTGTAAGATTTGAGGTTTTCCCTGTTTCGGGGTTGTTGTTTTTCTTACCCCCTCCCCCCAAAAAAAAACGAAACAAAAAAAAAAAAAAAAACAAAAAAAAAAAAAAAACAAACAAACAAACAAACTTAAAAAAACAGCTTTACCCAACCGAGGAAGACTGTCATTTGTGTCTGTAAATTTTGGATGTCGAACTCGATAAGAAAATCTAGAGATATTGTCATTTTCCGTTTGCATCTTCTTCGAAATTATTAATTATTACGATATTGGTCGGTAAATTAAATGCAGAAGATATATGGCTTGATTACCCCCCCCCCCCCCCCCCCCCCACACACACACCCAGGAATTGTTATCTCAGCAACGAACTGTGCATTTACGTAAAACTGAAGAAAGCAGAAGAACACATGAATGGGACCAAAACCCTCATAAATCCTAAGTTACCGTGAACCTACGATAATTATGACCATACCTCTTTCTTAATTCTTTTTTTTTTCCTTCGCCCGAGGACATCCTTCTGATTGGCTCCCAGTAAATCTCCTTTTGTATAACGCCAATCTGCATAATGAGGCTACATCTTTTGCATTCGCTGATGTAACTCCAGGTCGGTGGTCCGACTGCTACTTCTTCCATTCTATCGGGCGACTGTGAGGCAAGCCCAGCAGCTGCTGCAGTGCTCTGTTAGTCCTGCCTGTCTCTGTTTGTGGACGCGCTAGTGAAGCTCTGTCACTCTGCCAGTGCCTTATGACGCTCAACACCTTCCTGCTGTTGCTGCGAGCAGTACCTCGGATGCCTAGTTTTAACCATGGGTTGGATTTTCCTTCTTTGTTTGTTTGCTAAGTTCGCCGGTTTTCAAATGATATATGTTAACTTTGTTCGTACGAGCAGATTTCTATAAAGGTAATGTAGTTTCATCAAGAGTTATCTGCTTTAGGTTTCTAGAACTCTAGTTCACCAAGCAAAGGCGGCCGCAGACGTGTGGACGTATGGGTAATGCTAAATGGCGCTAAACTATTCCAGTCATTAAAAGAGAACATGAAGCGCGAAAACGGAATTAAAAATATATTTACAAACTGACACCTTTACATTTTTGCTTGTTGAACACAACTTACGTCTTCCAAGAAAGTGGAATAACTTTTGGTGAAATCTCAGTCACTCTTGTGTGTATTGCTTCAGTATTACCGATCGAAGTAGCCAGGAAGTGTCAAGATGAAGGGATCCAATATTACATGCCTTTTAATCCTTGTTGAGTTTCTGGTTGCCTTGGAATAAAAAATAGTTATGCAAATCTGATCAGTCATCAAGATATAGAATAAACCATGTTAAAACAATTCATACAAATTCGCATTTTTTGCTTAAGGTTGGCAAACACGTTGTAACTTTTCAAACGGGATGCCACTATCTCTGGTTCTGATTGTTCTGTCCCGATGAAATGAAGTACTTTACTCTCAAAGTGAACAGAAATAGCACGGGCGCACTGTTAATTTCAAAAATATTAATTTGAAGATTTGATAGGGAAACTCAGAGGCACCGCGCACTTTATTTTCAAAGTACAACGTTGATAACCATGGCCTGTTTTCCACTCTAGTAAATTTCAAAATAATCATTGTAGAAAATGACTTAGTGTAAATTCAACAATATAGTGATTTTAAAAATGCGTTGTAGAAAATGGTTAAAAACATTCTTTTACTTCTACCCTAAAATAACTGTCAAGAACTGTTTTTTGCAATGCTTTACGAAATTGGAGGAGTACGTATGTTTTTTATTCGCGCGGGCTAACTAACGTTCAGCGTCTCAAAGGATATTAAACATTTCGGAAATTTACAAAATCAGTTTTGGTTTATGTAAAATGTTTTAAGTTTTTCAAACTACGCGACCTGCTGCTACCCTTCGCTTCATCTCTCTTTTTCATATGCGACGATATCTTAAGTTAGATAAGTTAGATGTTATCATATTTAACGCAAAGCAAAAAGATAAAATAAAAAAAATAAATAAACAAGCAGGCAAACAAATACAAAATCACATCTCTAGAAGAAAGAAACAACAGCAACAACAACGACAACCATCACAACATGTCAGAGATTAAGATGAAACCCCGCGAGGTTGAATATTTCAACTTATTTTAGTGGTGTTTTTTTTTTTTTTTCAAAACAATTACTTTTTTGTCAATGTATCTTTCAAATACCAACTCCTGATTTGTCCCCTTTCGTGTTCAGGAATATCGATATTGTAATGATTACTGTGCTATATTTAACGGTCGGACGCCCGCGCCGTAGGATAAATCTGAACCCAGCTCTAGATTTAGATCCAGATCTATGACGTGACGCGCGCGTCGTCAGCTCAAAATGATCCGCTGCTCTTCAAAACCGGAGAAATCGAAACCAAACAACTGTCATGTTTGGTCGGCGCTGAAAAATAGTGAGGCAGTTCTCGGGCCTGAGGGAATCAATGTGAAGCTGGCGCGGGCTTGTTACAGTCTACCAACCTCTCGTGGTGGGGGACAATAATTGCAAGCGTTGTTTACCGTGCAATTTCACGTAGGTCTACTTTTGTACCAGTAGATCTATAACGTCACGCGTAACTTCATTTCCACGGCTATTGAGTCATTGGCAGTTGATACATTTCAGCTTCTCAATTCTCGCTACAGGCGCGTCCATTGGATGAAGAATTTCACCAGTCCCTTCAGTAAAAAAATTGCAGTAATAATATTGTGATAAACGAAGAAACGTTGAGCTTTTGCCTCAGTACTTTCTCAAGTGGAGATGCCGGGAGCTGTGTCGGTATTTTGAGATGTGCGGAGTGTGTACTTTGCGTGTTCCATTTGCATGTTACTGCATTCTTAACACCGCTAAATTGTCAAGTTTTATGGAACGTAACATCCCTGAGTTTCTGAAGTCTATCAGAACTTTGAATTCATAAGCTGAATGGAACTTGATAGCGCTGAGTTGTCAAGTAATGTAAGCTTATAATGGAACTTAACACCGCTGAATTATGAAGTCTTATTGAACTTAGTATCGCTGGAGTCCATAGATT
The DNA here is from genome assembly GCA_003991915.1 of Elysia chlorotica. Taxonomy (NCBI): domain Eukaryota; kingdom Metazoa; phylum Mollusca; class Gastropoda; family Plakobranchidae; genus Elysia; species Elysia chlorotica. The sequence goes on from RQTK01000939.1 coordinate 67,643, forward strand.
CTTTGCACGATGTGTTAGTTTACCATGGTTGAATATGAAGAGTTGGTGCTGTAATAAGATGTTTGAAATTAAGATACAACAATAGTGACTGGCACATTCTTACAAATATGTGACAGAAAAACCAGTACACTGATTTTACAATGTTATGTGATACACTGCTTTATCCTGTTTCATTGTAAAACTTCTTTGTTTAGGTTTTTAGGGGGAGAGTATGTGCATATGCTACGTTTCTACATCCTTTTATTTATCCCATTTTCTTCATCTCAACGCTTTTCTTCCATAATTTAAAAATATATTTAATAATGAATAAAGAAATAAATTTATTTTCAACCTATCGCATATGCCATTCTAAAGCCGTTTCTTTCAATTTAAAACAAGAAAACAGTCTAAGATAATGTTAACCATACAGGCAATTATCGCTGGATTACATGTTGGATTTTTATTGGCGTTACAGCAGTTGGATTACAAGAGGGGGTAACAAAGCAATTTATATTCCTCCAAGCCCTAATAATGTGTTTAACCTATTAAGCGCCGATGCTGGACGCCAAACAGCTAACAAACAAAAAAATTACTCCAATTCATTTGGCGTGCGGTGGCTGAGTGGGTACAGCAAAGCGGATTCTTTTCAGAGGTTACTACCAAGTCCTGGGTATCTCGCCCTGGAGTCGCAGCTCCGTATAGGATCCTCCTTGGGAAATTCGGATTCGAACGTTCAAAGGCCTGTATAATGACGATAACAGGATCGTATGACTACCCCTCCACGTTACGCCACGTCCAAGATGTTATCATATCATCGGTAGTCTGAACTGCATCATATCCTTCCTCATTATTTTTTGTCCCTACTATGGTCGCTTTCTATAAGCCGGGATAATTATGAAGGATTTGATATCCACGTGAAAAACTTGTCAGGCGTAAGTCCATGAGATAGCCCAGCTGCTAATGGCGGAGAAACCAAAATAATCAGTCATCCATTGGAAACGAAACTACTTTTGTCGGAGTCTTTGTCTTGTTCAGCATAAAGCCATACTACTTTATTTAATAAGTTATCTCTCCAAGTGGATCCATGGGAAGCTGCAAACATGTTTGAGGGGACCAGTTGGTCTTAGCGCTACATGGTTGGCCTTTTATGCGGGAAGTCCCCAGCTTGATCTTGCGATTGGGGAACAATATTGGTCGGTTTTCGTCACCTTCTGGTTTGGTGGTTGTCAGTATAATGTGACTGACTTCGAGAAAATACCTGGTATAGTTGGTCAGGCTTCGTGTTGAAGGATATACAACTGTCAAACGCTAGTCTTGTTACTCGCCTGGATTTTAAGAAGTTAACAAACTAAACCAAACCAAATCTCTCATGTAGATGTATTTTTCCGTAGCATTCTTCCCAAACCGCCCTTTTTTTTGTTTTAAAAATTTTCTCTTTCTTAATGAAGACGGTACGGTGTCAATTGTGTTTGTATCGGCGAATGTAAGAACACTTTTGTATCTGTGAATGCATGTGTCTGTGCTATACAGTCAGCATCCAAACAAAGTTTCCCACGTTGACTAATAAAGTGATATCTTATCCTTTTTTCTCCCCTGTTCAGGAGCACCAGTGTCACCGAGACTAGAAGGATGCCACCCAGGAATGTGGAAGAGATCGGGGGAGGCTGTGAGACGGACACTCTTGGCCTGGATCAGGTAGGGACAGCGTTTGATTGTTTGTTGATTAGTTGCTAACATCAGCACGACACAGGCTTTACATTGTAGATGGAGGTAGGGACAGCGTTTGATTGTTCATTAGCTGCCAACTTTAGCACTATATAGGTTATATATTGTAGATGGGTCTCAAGACTAACGTCTAATAATTTTATGTGATGACACACAGAGACAGTTTCGGGGATACCATGACTCCTGTCTCATCTGGTTACATTATACTGACACCAACCCAACTGTAGGGGACATATTTGGTCAAATGAGTTTTTCGCCGTAATTTTGGGTCTTGTGATTCTTTAACCATATACCCAAAGATCTACATTTTCAAATTCTCAGTGATAAAACTTTTACCAAGTTTCACATCATCTCTTTGCTCTAACCCCAAAATCAAATTTGTGGAGCATTATCTCATTTGATGACAACACATTTTATTCCCCCCCCTCCCCCCAACCTCTTTAAATTTTGATCTTTTAATTATCTTACTATACTTTATACCCAAAGACCAATTCACCATTTTCAAGTTTTTGGTGCTATACCCCCCCCCCCCCCCCCCCTCACCCAACTACCCCCTGTTTCGCTTCTTTGTCTCTATGCTTGAACCCGAAATAATGTTGCTTGATGTATACTACCCCCAGATCGATCAGCTGGTGAGTGGATCAGCCGACACCGTTCCCTCGGCCAAGCGTCCGCCCAGACAGATAGTCTGGCGCAATGTCGCCCTGTTCGTCATGCTGCACCTGGGCGCTCTCTACTCCGTCTTCCTGATCCCACAAGCCATGTACCAGACACTGCTCTGGAGTGAGTACCTTCCTTTCCTCATTACAGCTTAATATTTTTGCCCATCACACATGTTGCACGCATCCATATGCTCTCGTGCTGGCACCTCTTTATATATTATTGATCTGCACACCTTCCATTTTGAAATAGATTTTAACTTTTAAACCATTTTGAACAAACCCAAAAAGAATAGGCTTTAGTTCATCACATGTGAAAAGTTTTACCTTTTCTTGAAAGTTATCATGCACTAGTTATCCCATTCCCCCAGCTTGCCTCATATACTATCTTATTCCCCCAGGTTGCTTCATCTGCTCATTCCCCCAGGCTGTTTCATGTTCTATATCATCCCCCAGGTTCCCTGATGTTCTATATCAGGTTCCCTAATGTTCTACTTAATGTACCAGACACTGCTGTGGAGTGAGTACCTTCCTTTCCTCATTACAGCTTAAATCTTTTTTCCAATCACACATGTTGTATGCATTCATATGCTCTGGTGCTGGCACCTCTTTATATAATATTGATATGCACACCTTCCATTTTGAAATAGTGGAAATCAAAGCTTTTACCTTTTAAAACATTTTGAAAAATCCCAAAAAGAATAGGCTGAAAAGTTTTACTTTTTCTTGAAAGTTATGCACTCTCCCATTCCCCCAGGTTCCCTTATGTGCTATATCAGGTTCTCTAATGTTCTACTTTATCCCCCCAGATCGCTTCATGTACTATAATTATCATCCCCCAGGTTGCTTCATGTACTATTATTATCATCCCCCAGGTAGCTTCATGTACTATAATTATCATCCCCCAGGTTCCCTTATGTACTATATCAGGTCTACTAGTTTCCCCCAGGTTCCCTAATGTTCTACTTTATCCCCCCCAGGTTGCTTCATGTACTATATCATCCCCCAGGTTCCCTAATGTTCTACTTTATCCCCCCCAGGTTCCCTAATGTTCTACTTTATCCCCCCCAGGTTCCCATAGTCTGGCGCAATGTCGCCCTGTTCGTCATGCTGCACCTGGGCGCTCTCTACTCCGTCTTCCTGATCCCACAAGCCATGTACCAGACACTGCTATGTCATCCATCCCCCAGGTACCCTTATGTGCTATATCAGGTTCCCTAATGTTCTACTTTATCCCCCCAGGTTGCTTCATATACTAAATCATCCCCCAGGTACCCTTATGTGCTATATCAGGTTCCCTAATGTTCTACTTTATCCCCCCAGGTTGCTTCATGTACTATATCATCCCCCAGGTTCCCTAATGTTCTACTTTATTCCCCCCCAGGTTGCTTCATGTACTATATCATCCCCCAGGTTCCCTAATGTTCTACTTTATTCCCCCCAGGTTGCTTCATGTACTATATCATCCCCCAGGTTCCCTAATGTTCTACTTTATTCCCCCGCGATGTTGAAACTTGGAAATAGTCTGCCCCTGCTCTCCGCGCACCGATGTAGATCTAAACCACGTCGGAAAGAGCGTACTATAGTTTTATCTCTTATACTAATAGTTGCAGATTCTGACGGATACATTTATTATTGATTTTTATTTTTGTCGTATTATTATTTATAGTAATATTTTGTAACACAACCCCTTTTAGCGAGACAGGGCGGGCACTGCCCACCCTGCCCAAAGGCACGAGCCGCGCTTGAATCTATGTTACATGTCATTCATGACATAAGATCAATACATATTTTTTTATCCATGATTTACTTTCAATTTGTTTGATTATCTTTTCTATTTCTGTCTCTTTGTATTTTATGTGTTAACTCTTTAGTTTTATTTTTTTCTATTGCATTGAAGCTATTAACTTGAATGAATGGTTTCAGTTTCTGAAATTGGCCCCGGTACCCCTGTCTCTTTGCATGTCTTTAAAATAATTATTGTCTGTACATATTTGTATGGAAACTCTTATGTATGTTTTCTTTTCTTGCATGTCTGTCTCATTTTCTGTCGTTCATCTTCCATCACATTACTTCTGTGTTTGCTTTTATATGTATCTTTATATGAAAAAGTTTTGCCAAAATAAGTGATTTAAAATATAAATATTTTGATTGAACATGTAAAAAGAAGTTTATAAACAAGTAGGAGTAAAGATTTTACATTGTCTTTTAAAGCTTTTGCTTAATGGATTAGGTCTAGCGTTTTAAGTCCTCTTTATGAAAATTTATACTTAAAACATAAAGAGAGAGTGAAAAAGCAAAACCAAAACTTCTGCCTGCAATTTCAGAACTCGGTGTTTGACTGGGCGCGAGACCACCGAGCCCACCACAAGTTCTCAGAGACGGATGCCGACCCCCACAACGCCAAGCGGGGTTTTTTCTTTGCTCACATCGGCTGGCTGCTCGTGAAGAAGCACCCCGAGGTGAAGGAGAAGGGGAAGGCTGTCGAATTGATGGACCTGAAAAATGACCCGGTCATAGCCTTTCAGCACAGGTACATTTTTGTCAGATCCGGGACCCTCATTGTATGTCTGGGTGTCAGAGAAAACCCCAAGAGGTTTTTGAATTTTAATTTAAATAACAAATACTTTGCTTTTAAATTGTATTTATTTCTCAACTACCCATTTTAATTATTTAGAAAAAGCGGGGGGGAGGCAATATAGACATGGGTGCTGCAGCACACATTGTACGATACGTTTAAGTTATTTAACCTGATGATAAAACTTTAGTGATTAAGAGGACATTTTACAAAACCAGAAGTAGAAAGGCATAAAAAAGAGAAGAAATGGATACTCAAGACATTCACTGCGATTGAACTAAGCAATGCTGTTGCCCAGCACTTCTACCCAGTTCTAAACAGTTTCTATACGCAAACACACTCACACACAAAGCTTTTCAATAATTGAGTTATTAGAAATATTATGGTTTAGGATGTATCTGAAATAGGGGGAGAACGTCTTTTGGATAAATCTGTTATTAGTTAGGAAATGAACCAAAAGTTCTGTAAAAAATTCAATGCTAGCTCCGTGTGGTTGACTAGAGGATGGAATTGTTTCTAAATATCCATACTAAATACTTCCACAATACACTAAGCATTGCTGTAGTGCAGTTATTACAGTTGGGTTTTGTTGTATAGAGAAGAGGAACATCTGAAGAATAGTTTAATTTTAAAGACTTACGACTTATGAAAATGATAACAGGTCAAGATCAAAATAGTTAAATTATTTGATGATAAAAGAGATTTCTATGATATGAGATTACTAATATATAAATATACACTGCTCATATTTCTAGCTTTATGAAGTGCAGAAGTAGGCTTTAACGGTGGCAACTTGTCAAAATATTTTCAGAAATAAATGAAAATAGATTAATTGGTTTCAGGTCATATTTATTAAAACGCTTCAACTGTAATTGCAGCTATAAAAGTGAAGAAATCTCAAAGCTATAAATTTCGCTGCTTTATTTTTTGTTACAACAAGAAGTTTTATCACAAGGAATTAGAATGTTTTCTAGTGCTCAAACGCGTTAACACAAGTATGATAACATTGTCCATATTGCTGTTGACCATCCACAGACACTACCTGAAACTGGTGATCCCGTTCTGTTTCATTCTGCCCACCGTTGTCCCGGTCTATGCGTGGGGCGAGAGCGCTTTTGTTGCCTTCTACGTAGCCGCAGTGCTACGCTACACACTGGTGCTGAACGCGACTTGGCTCGTGAACAGTGCGGCCCACATGTGGGGACAGAGGCCCTACGACCACCGCATCAACCCTGCAGAAAACATGGCAGTGGCCCTGTGTGCCACGGGGGAGGGCTTCCACAACTACCACCATGTGTTTCCCCACGATTACTCGACCAGTGAATATGGCTGGCGGCTGAATCTCACGACCATGTTTATAGATTCCATGCGTTGGCTCGGCCTGGCCTACGACTGCCGCAAGATTCCAGACAGTGTGGTGGAGCGGAGGAGGCAGCGCACGGGAAACACAGACGCTCACTCTGCAGGCCATTCCGATTAGTTGTTAGATAGTCTTTCAAACTCTCTATGGGCCATACAAACGTATCACACATTTGGCCATTCATATTTTTTCAATGTTAATGTTTAAAAATTGGATCATAGGCGGAGATTGACAGAGCTCCATGTTTGTTGACTTTTTTAACCCTTGATGCGTGAAAGGTGAAGATTGCGCTTCAAGTATTGAGTGGACAGATGATGTGTGTTTTTTCATGGTCAGTTTATGAACAATTGTTTATTTACTTACAAATATGACAAAAAAAATTCTGTCAATATTATGGGTTGTCAATGGTTTGAGGGGTTGAAGAACGTATGATCTTGTCATTAATTCATAATACATTATTCATGTTTTGGAATGTCAATGCCATCAAACCATATATATTTTTTCATGACATTAAAAAGAATGTGACATTGATGTCACGTAAGTTTTGTTTTAAAAAATTGATGCTTGTTTCTATGGTTTTACACAGGAAGCATCAACTTATGAAAAAAAAATGTATACATCAATTTTGATGCATGGAACAATTTTGGTACTAAAAGAATAAAACAATGTGAAAAAAAAACACAAATATATTATGAATATCAAAAGAATTGTCATTCTATGTGCATTTTATGTTTAAAAAAAAAACAAGCTAGTATTTATAAATTTATTAATTGATAATATTCAAATAATTATTAGATGCTTTTATGTAGACTTTTATTATGCAACAGTGAAGGGCGTATAGGTATGAAAATGCAGTATGGATATTCAAATATGGTTTGTTTCTTTTTTTTTTTTTTAGCTTTCTGTGGAATAGAAATAGAAAATAGAGATTAAACAATTGTTTTTGGTCCTGAAGCTGTACTATTTTAGTTCAGCCTGAGTTTGGTTCAAACTGGTCAGGCATTCAAATTTTTAAGGGCAAAAAAATAAATAATATATAATATATATATATATTCTTGATACAAATGTCCAAATATTACTATGGGACAAAAATTAATAACCTATCACTTTTTTCAACAGCCTGAAATAATCATATAGAAAGACCACAAATAGGTGTTTTTTTTCTTCAAATCTATAACAATTTGGATTTGAAGAATAACAGAAATTGATCAATATCATTTTTATATTTATTTTTTCAAACAGAAATTGATCAATATCATTTTTATTGTATTTACTTTTTCAATATTTTGTACTGATTGAAAATGTTTGTAAACCTGTTTTCTTAAAATGCATTTTTGCAAGGGAATACAACTGATTATATTTCTTAGGGTTTTAAAAGAAGAAGCCTTGGCATTAAGGATGAAAAATGTATTTATTTGTGTGTCTGTACTGTTTGCTGATTCATGTGTAACGTCTCTTAATGACTAGTCTTGAGTATTTAAGCATTAATAGAAATGCATTTAAATTTTACTCTCCTTTTTTCAATGCTGCCTAATCGAAGAAAAAAGTATTTACTTGTTAGACTTAGAGATAAGGGAGGCGTAAGTATATACCAGAAATTTTGAAGAACCTGGGGAAAAAAATCTCTTCAGGTTTTCATAAAGATTGGCTTATTTTTTAGACAGAAAATGGTTACGATTCTAAGAGAGAAATAAATATTTTTAAGCATGTTTTGACTTAAAAATGTTTGTATAAAGAAATTTAATGACATAAAATTATTCCATCAGCAAACACAAAGAAAGTGTTGCATATTCTACACACTTTTTGGGCTATAGTTTTTAAAGGGTTACCTCATATTTTTTTCCACTCAGGTCTTATCAAGTTTAGTGGTTTGACTGGTCACTAAAAAAAAAGATAAATAATAAATAACAATGAATACAAAACTGGCATTAAAACAGTGATATAGGAGTCTTCTTTGCATTAACTTAAGAAGGAGCAGTAGTACTACTGAAAGAAAAAAACAAACTAAAATCAGCTGGATTATATATTTAATCATGATTAACGATGTGTTGCTTTTTCTATTTTATCTTTTAAGTCCTTTTATGTGCCATTTCATATTGTACTAAGAAAATCTTTATACTTCAACTGTGCACATTTCATGAGCAAAAGATGTTGAAATATTTAAAAAATACACATTTTTATAACAAGCTCTCATGATTCAAATTTTGAATCGTACTACGTGATAGTGATTTCTGTCTCTTAACAGCTTTGATTATGGACTGCATTCATTAGGAGTCCTCTGCCTTTGTTTGTCCTATTTTTTAGGGAGATTATCATTTTAGAATAACATGTCAAAATAAATCCCATAGACTGATGTATTTTAATTTCATGTTTTAATTAAATCACGCAAGTCTCATATTTTCATACTAGTACAAGCTTGTGAGAAAATAATTTTTATCCAATTTTTTCCTTTTTATGTTGAGTGTTGCACAAGATGTAACTGTATCACTCTCCTAATGCAGATGCATCATTGTTATTTTGATTAACTGATGAGGTGAAGAAAAAGAAAATCTATTTTCTCAACTGACGTACTTATATTTTTGTGTATATTGGCATTTACTTATACCTTTCCTACTTGAATAATTTCCTACTCCCTGCACTTTTCTTATTCTCATCATCATGTTGACAAGGAGAGCAAAATAAACAATAAAATACTCAATGTATTTGCTTATGAGGTCAACTGCCTTTCACCTGTATTTTGAAGTAACCGTACACATCCTTAGCTACTGTGTGGGAATGATCTTTTGCCTTTTGTGTCATGAAGCTGTTTTCGTTTTACGGCTTGTCAGCACAGTAACAGTCATATTGTGCTTATTTTGTTTCAATTTTTTTCTATTTGCAAGTGTATTGGATTAAAACAATGTTGTCCTTTATTGCTTTTGTAGGTGCTGTCACAACATTGAATTTTTACATGTTATTTTGTGTGTTAAGGTATCATGCAGTTTATTCCTTCTAATCACATTTTTTTTTGCTTACGGTGCCAGAGTTGCTGATTTGTTACCTTTGTGAAGAGCACAGGATTTTGCTTATTTTTTTTTTCATTTTACAACAGCTGTTAATATTACTTTTCTTATTTTCTGAAAACAAAATCTTTTAATAGGGGGAGGAGAAATGATATTGAAAAGAAAAAAGAAGTTAGATTAGAAATTAAGAAAAAGCAATGAAAAATTCCGGTTAGAAACATTAATTTACATGGCTCATTGGTATTAATCATGGTTCTTGAAATTGATTAATCTTTTGTACATTAATAGTCTATGTTGCAGTGTCATATGATATGATAAAAAAAAAAGTCACTCAAATGTTGTTAAAACAAGAAACCCATTTTCCGAAATAAAAATTATGAATAAAACAATGTGGATAAAAAATGCTTTGAGGTGAATTTGTTGCACTGTGTTTATGGCATTGATAGTTCTTACCTTTTCCTTCTTATTGACATGACATGTAAAATTTATATAATTTTCAAAATTTCTCAATAAAATACCCCCAAAAATTACCAAGCCATCTCTTGTCGCTATGGACTAATGGAAGCTGGAAGCTGGCTTCAAATGTTCTAGTTATTACACATATCAGTGTCATGCTATTGATAGAGAGCATGTGTAAAAACTATTGATCAAAACATTGACTTCATTTCATATTTTATATTATAGTACACTAAGGAGAGAAAATCCTAAGGGCCACAAAAAGACTTGAAACAAATCTTCTTCTCAAGCTATAGTATTAACTTATTAAGACCTTTTTACCAATCCCACTCCCAGAAAACTGATTTTTGGATTTAAAAAAAATTAAATCGCAGCAAACCAAAAAGATATCTCTAAGACCAGAATCAGACTGCCGCTGGTAGCTATAGTGGGGATCTTTATGAAACCCTCTTCTATTTTTATACGCAGTTAGACCGAGGATGTGGGGAGCGGTGGCCCTGGGGTAGAACATCGGCTTCCGACGCAAAGGTCCGAGTTCGAGCCCTGGCGATTGCGTTCCCTACTGGTTGGGTCGGTGCCAGTTTAATGTGACAGGCTGAGACAGGAGTCATGGTATCCCAGCCCTGCCTCGTGTGTGGCAGCACGTAAAATTGGCAGATGTCAGTCTTGGGGCCCGTCCACAAAATAGCCTTTATTGTGCTGATGTTGGACGTTAAAACAACTCAACATAGACCGAGGATAGACAAATATAAGAGGGTTTCATACTGGAGTCACAACCCTACCCCAGCCACCAGCGTCAGTCTGGCTTTGGCCTTAGTATAGACCCATCTAGTTTCTATGTTGCTTGTATTTGCAAAACCACAAAGAAAGAACCGCGCGTTGCCAACTTGATTGCTGGGGTTTCCTTGTAATGAGGAAGTAGAAAGAGATAGATCATTTAGAGCTATCCAACGCCTAAAAGGAGATAGACCATAGTAACAAAAATAAGAATACTTGCTCGTTAAAAACAAATAAAAATAAAATAAATCTACCTAGATATCCATAGAATGGAATAAGTATCTAGAGCTAAATCTTTACATGCGCATTTGATTGAATTGTAATATATCACTTACAGAAACAGCCTACTAGTACTACAGAATATTCAAAGCTAATGCAAAAAAGGTACAGTTTATATTAGGAGTTCCCTGGTCAAGCGCACACATCATACTGGGTTGGTCTCTCTTCCTCTTAAAAATGAAAAGAAATGTGGATAAGGGTGTACTGTCACATGCCAGAAACAGCGAAAGGAACATAATTGAATAAAATAAAAACAATGTTACATTATTAAAGCTTGGAAGTTTAGACACACATACATGTATATATAAAAAAAGAGAAACCCAGTTTTTCAGTAATTAAATGGTTTATTGAACCCTAACATTACTGGACACTGCACGTCATAGAACTAAAGCTGCTTTAAGAACTACATTCCAGTTGTGGTCAAGGACATTATTATAATAAATGAAGGCATAATTTCTTGCATACCAATAAAAACAACAAAGTAAATGAGAAAAATATAACAATGTAGACAGATTTATTTTGGTTTTGGGACATTTAATGCAGTATAAAAATGGCTGAAAATAGTATCAAAATTGGAAAAAAAACAATCGAACAACATGCCTGTTTTTTTTTCAATACTGTGTTTCCCTCTCATACAAATATGCTCTATATTCACTTCTTTTCTTTTATTATAATTAATAAAAAACAAAAACAAAAAAACATTTACCACAGAATGGGAATTATAAAAGGACTAAAGGCTCAGTTTCGATAGCTACCAAAACCATCTGGGTGTTTAAATAGAACCTATGGCTTGACTCCTCTCCATTCCGAACTACAAAGAGAAAATTCCATACAGTGGCTGTAACCATCATTTTGGAAATTCTATATCAATCTCAAATGGAAACACACAATTCTTCCTCCAATGTCAAGATCATTTGAAATGTCTTAATGCTCCATCCTATCTTCAGAACCTCAAATAAAATTTGAGCCTTTTTTCAACAGTGTACAGTTCAATTTGTTGTAAATAAATATGGAGGCGGAAAAATCCAAATTTTGCCTATCAAACCATCTTTGCTTGGCAGTGGAGCTACCTCCAAATACAATGGGCATGATAATATGCAACATACTATTTCTTCACACAATTGGCTGATCTCCTTGCTCGTTTTATAAAATCTAAATACACAGTGTATCTCCGGTGATGTATGTAACATTTTTAATTTACAAAATCTACAAATAATTCAATCTGTTGAAACAACCATCTAGACAAAAGTTTCAAACAATAAATAAATCTGTATATAGTTCTACAAATCTACTAAAACAAAGATAAACCAGACAAATTACAAAAATTATTTGATATGAAGAATGGTCGAAAACATTACGAAAGGGAGAAATTAGCTCCAACCAAGCAAATATGAAACTAATGGAAGTTGTATTTTCTATTTTAAGACTAAAGCTTTCCACAACTTTAGATCAATTAAATTTTTTTTTTG
>RQTK01000939.1:79951-99984 GCA_003991915.1 Elysia chlorotica
GGGGGGGGAAATAATCACATGAAGATGGTTCGGTAGATGTTTGTATAAATATATTGTAAATCAAGAATGAGTTCAAAGTAAGATGCAAATAGTCTTGTTTAAATATTTTTAATCTATAAAAAAAAATATAATAAAATTTGAATAACTAAATATTAATAGCCCAAATAAAATTTAATTATGACTAAATGATTTAGAAGAAACTACCTCTCTCTTGCAAAAGTCAGGAAATGTGTCTTACAATAAAACATGTTTAGAGTGACACACTGTCAGCTTTAAGGGAAAATAAAATAAATATCTACAGCCCTGACATATAAACATGCTAACTGGTACTTGTAATGCCCTTCATTTGGACAATGCAGTATATAAAGCTTACTGAATATCAGCAGTCAATGATAATATGAATAGAAAGTAGATTTCAAAAAGCTTGTAAATAGAAAACAATTTTCTAAGATAAAGTGCAAAACAAGAGTATAAAAATTATGTCACACAACTGCAAGCTCATAAAATCGTGTATATGTTGTTTTATGCATTACAGTAATTCCAATTGTGAAAAAATAAACAACTTAAAGCCATGTTACCTATTGTTCTCCAAACTTTCACACACATATATATGATTTATACGCTCAGGTTAACAGTATTTTACCATAAAGAAGCAAAAACTAGAGCAGATATAGCAAAAACAGATAGAAAGAGCAACATATCACAAACAAAAACAAAAAAAAAACGACAAAGAAAAACAAACAAGAACAATTAAATAATATGAATGATAATTCTAGATTGAGTCCAAACGCATACACAATCCCCTCAGCCGTGTTATTACTATGAAAGAAATCTAAGTGAGGTGTAGATAGAACTCAAACTTAAACTTGAAGTTAGGAAATTTAAACCGTTCCCTTACTCGATCACTCACCTACCAACACCTTTCACACTGCGTATATCACAGAATCACAGATATATATTTATACATGATATATTTTGAAATGCCCAAACACTGCATGATTCAATATCCATATTCTTGAAATTCATACACCATATTGAAGAAAAAAATAAACAAAAACAGACAACACAAACGAACCCCCCCCCCCCCCCATAATTTCTGATCCCTCCTCCTCAAAATTTAGAAATATTTATAGATATTTAAACATGTATATAGATATGTATTTTTATAAAACATGGCAGAACTTTTGTAGAGTAAACTCCAAAAAAAACAACCCAACTATCAAGAAATATAAAATGCCACCCTCTAAATAGTACTGCGACAATACCATTTTTTATTTTGTTTTAAAAGCATACATTATTATCATAAGCATACATTGTTATTGATCTTAATAGAATATTCGAAAGAACTTGGAAATTGTAACAAAGTTTATGAACTTAAAAGTAGTTAAACAACAATCAACAGGACATACATAATATAAGATCAAGTACAAATATTAACCACACAGTTATGAAAAATACAAAAGAAAACTGTTAAAAAAAAAAAAAAACTTTAGCAATTTTTTTCAACCAAATGGTCAAGAGACAAGAACTACTGGAGAAATGCAAACATTTTTTAAATTTATTTCTAACTTACCAAAATATACCACATGCAAAACATTAGTTATCAAATCAATCATTAAGATGACCATCTAAAAGTGTAAGTTTTTTCATTCAAAGTCACAACAAGCTGGATCAGAAAAACTCTTAGTGTTAGTTCCTTGCATCACGGGTTGTATGGCTTTCAAGAATCAGTATGACACAACTAAGTGGTTATTAGCAGCTTTAAAGTCACTGCTTCAATTTGCAACATTCCGAAAGCATGTTGGATGTATCAATGATTGCCTAAATCAATGTCTGGTGCTTTGCATGAGAATCTAAAAGGAAATGCAAACAGGCGTCACAATACAAAGAGAACAGTAACAATTAAAAAAAAAAAGGAATGAAAAAAAAACACAAAAACAAAAACATCACAGCATCAGTAACAAACAAATAAAAATCCATGGTAACACATATCTGCAAGCAATGGTGAAATGGGGAAGAAAATTAAGCTACCAATGAATGACACAATTTTTCCCTATTCGTATGTTGCAAAAGTTGTTGATGGCTGTCCAGTGCCCATATAAATGTAAATAGCTATGGTTAGTAATTCACTTTTACTTATACTGATGTATAGATCAAACAAGGTAGGTAAATAAGTCCCCTTACCCTGGCCAAAACAGTCACACTACTTCCAAAAACTTCAGCTACATGTTTTACTTTATATCACTATATATATTAGACAACCGATTTGTTTTCAACACATCTAATTTAGACTTACTATAACTCACGTGAAGGGACCAATAATAATTAGATAAAAGCAACAATATAGCATCTACACTAAAATATTGAAATTAAGCTCATTGTATTGAATTGAGCACATGAACCTTTTTTAGAGTCACCAAATTGTCAGTCAAAAAAAAATAAAAAAAAATAGAACTATGCAGATGAGCAAAATGAATCAGAAGAAAAAAAATATCCCAGAAGAATGAAAATTTAGAACTGAATTTCTCAAACGGTAACTATTAAAATAGTACAAGAGTGAAGATTTTTATAATTTTATTTTCTTATGGTGGGAACATGTTTTAGATTCTCCATTACTCATTGTAAAACATTATTTCAAAAGTTAGATGCATGCCTACAGCTACCAACTAGAATCAAACCCTCTATGCCTTGCATATAATCATCCTATTCTTCAATGGAAAAATCAAAGATATCAATTCAAACAGCATGCATCAATAGAAAGGCTGAGCTCGAATCAAATAAATAAAAGCTGAAGTTACTTGAATGTAAACATGTTTTCAAAATTTTAACTTAAGTCAAATATGCGGGATTCAGTGAATATGTTACCAATCACTGCATGATATTTCTCACTTAGAAAAAAATGAATATTAAACATTCTGACATATTCTCCTAAACCTTACACCTACATCATTTAACCGTTAAAAAGTTAGTAAATTTTGTATGCACTACTCACAAAAAGTATCGCATAAATTATGGCATTCTTCATAGAAGAACAAATTGCAAAAAAATGACTAACAATGCAACTACAGGGTTACTCCTAGGTACAAGTTGAGCGGTAAATCAATTATCTTTTGACAGCTCTAAGACAAATAAAAAACCACCAGATGTTGATACACTACAAACTACAAACAGAATGAAACGGAAGAGTTAAATCATTCATGGAAACACAATTCCTTATCGAATTGACGAAACCAAGCTGCAATGAGCATAACACTATTGAAAACAGCTCTACAAACCCTGAGATAGTGTAAGTTTAGTCAAAGATGCGCCACTTTTGGCGAGGCATAGAGAGTAATAATGAAGTATATATTGAAGCGTGGGAAGTGGGGGGACCAATTATTAGGAAGCACTCAGATCTTTGGCAACTTGGGCGCACTAACAAGAGGGTTGCTCTGTTCCAGCAACTTGCGGCCCTCGGTCTTGTAGTCAAACGAGCAGTCGTGGGACTCAGCGTAACGATGGGAGGCACAGAAATTGTTGCCGCACCTGTGGAAATTGGGCAAGAACTTGGTAATGATACATAAATAAAAATAACAGATTAAAAAAATAAACATTTATGTCTGAAAAATCTTGAAAAAAAGCACTGATTATATTAAATTATTATAACATTCTATTGTATAAGGCACTTTTTTGAGTTTTCCAACTTTGTCCTACCTGTTATTTTGTGGTCAAGCTTTGTAATAAAAGTTAATGAAATAAATTCAGAATTCCATCACAATTTAATAGGATTACAAAGGCCAAAGTTCATAAAAAATGCTGTTGAGTGTATCACATCACAAGAGAAATACAATTTATCTATCAACTCATACACAACTTTATGAAGCAGAAAGAAACTATTACACATGTGTCCTATTGATTTTTTGTAGGGCTATCCATCTGCTTGGAGACACAGGTATAACCTTTAGAAAAACCTGTGCAATGATAAATGAGTGAGGCATTTCCCTTTCAGATTAACTACTTGTGCAATTGCATTGTCCACATTGGAGCCCAACATTTAGCATTAGGTAAGGAACTACAAGAACAGATACAGGTATATAACTCTTCCTTACCTTTTTCCCCATAAGGGATACAAGTTTCATACAAAAGAATATTTAACTTTGTACATCTTTTTTAGCTACTTCAAAAAGTGAGAGCTGTTTTCTTTGCTCATTTTTTTATAGGCATGTTTCGTCAGAAATTGTGAAACTTTTGCCTAGCAATGAAATAAATACACCATGTTTATAGGGACATGTTAAGCCACAGACTTGAGTATCAACGATAAACCCACAGGCGTTGACGACAGCTTAAGAAGACTTGAAACCCAGCACAACACAAAACTCAAACAAAGAAAAATCACCTGCACTGATAGCTAGTGGCTAGCCCTGTCTTTTTGCCACACAGAAAGCACCGCTTTTGCTTCTTCTTCGCCTTCATCGGGGGTAAGCGATGGGTGGGGGATATTCTGTGACGCTCACCCTTGGCAGACACACGTTGAAGTCGCGCAGACTAATAATAATCAAATAAAAAAAAAAACACAATTGAGCAAGCTTTAAAATGTCAAATAAAGATGTTAAAAAACAACAACAACCCCCCTCACAAGCAACCAGAAAAGACAAATACATTCTTAACAACGTATCAATAATAAGTAAACAGTTGAATTCTAAAGAGCCATGTATGAACTTATATTAAGCATAATAGGACAAATTTTAAACACTAATAATCTCCTAGAAATGTACAGAGAACAAAAAAGGGTTTAAACATTTCCTAAGAAGTAATTTTATCTGAAAGACATAATAGTTAACAATAATGGCATGCAAAAGGTAGACAATGAACTAATAATTATTAATGTCAAAAATAAACCACTCCTTCCAAAAAAAAAAAAATTCAATAAGAATACCCACAATAAAAACGAACCAAAACACACATGCAAACTAGAATAAGTTTAAACAAAGAAATCTTGTCTTTAGTCATCAAAAATTCACTTCAATGTAAGCACAACAAGTTAGCCCACCATGTGCCTGCTCTCTGGCGTGGAGATACGCCCGGCCTCCTGGATGCTGCTGCAGTAGTTCCCGAGCCTGGACTTGCTGGGGCTGATGCTGCCAATCTTCTCGATAGACGCCTGACGCAGGATGCCAGACATGGCCCGCGCCTCGCTGCTGCTCAGCCCCTCCAGAGCAAACTCCTTGCGCCGGGTCGTAGTATTAGGGCGCAGAAATGTATCTAACACAAAGTCTTTGCGTGAGCCCATAGGGGATCGTTTGTAAGGGTCCGACATGCCCAGCGACGTACTGGAGGGCCCAGCCACGGGATTCAACTGTTCCCAGTGGTCGGAGCCCCCGACCTTCCTCTTGCTGGTGGCCTTGGAGACCCCTGCGCTGCCGCTAACATCCACACCAGAGTCAGCACCGGTGATGGAGCCCGAGCCGAAGCCCCGCGTCTCCTGCAGGGTTTCCAGCATGCTGGACAGGGTATCCCGCCTGCGCGCCGAGGCCGCTGTGAAGTTGTGAGGGGTTTCCGTCAGACCCCCCAGGCGCCGACGCATTGCCGAAGAACCAGCCCCGGGCCCACCAAACGGAGGCCGAGGGACAAAAACATCCTGGCCCTCGTGGCCCAGGAGGAGGGAAGTGTTTGTACAGGAGGAGGCGGAGGCAGCAGCAGCAGCGCCGACACTGTTACCTGGCCCTCCCCCACTGTCTTTATCACTGCTCGAACCAGGCTCCTCCTCTGATGCCGCAGACTCCTTCTTCAGCAGAGCGTTGGCCTTGATGGCGGCCGGCATCAGATTGGCGCTGGACGTGACTGCCAACAGGGATGGAGATTCTGTATCCGCGTCTGCTGATGCTGCCGTCTGAGCCAGACTTTCTACGGCAGACTGAGCAGCCAGGCAGACGCCGGAAGCCCCGAGAGAGCCGTCCCCCTCTGTGGGTCGCGGGCTCACGAAGGTGTGTCCGACCGGAGGCAGACACATGTTCTTGTTGAGAGCCTGGTGGCCCAGGGTGGCCGAGGGTGATCTGCTTGCAGACGCGCTAGGAAGGCCCCGCAGTCGCATGCGAGCCACGCTTGAGTGAGGCCCATGGCCATGTCCTGGAGATGGCGTCTTGTGTTTTACCTGATAGCAGATATTAAAGAAAAATATATACTGCATTATTACTATTTAATATTTTCAATTATATCATTTCATGTCACAGCAAACTCAACATGGTCATCCGATTTAGAGTTTTGAGCCTTTCTTGGGTATTAAAGGGTTCATTGTTGTTATGACGTCGTGCTGTATGGTCGATATAAAAATATAAAGCATGCCCAGCCCTAGGTAAGAAGGGAAGTTGAAATCCTCATTGTTTGATGAGCAGTTTTTGTACACTTCGTACATGGGATATTTCATTCAATAACTAGACCCAAAGTTCTGAGCCAGTAAGACCCGCTTAAGTTACTTTTTGGACAGGTTTTTGAGTCGGTAACAACGGCTCAAGTTACTGAATGTGTTAAGTATACCTATATTTTTGCAAAATTTCTTGCATGACAATAAAGAGATGTTCGCATTAAACAGGGTTTTGTCTGTTTTGGTCCGATCATAGGCTGCCCACGATCATGTTGGGAATTGGTAGCGATGGGCAGTAACAAATTGCAAGGATTCGATGAACAGTGGTAGCTATGCAGGTGGTCTTCTTCAGGGAAGGTTCGACTGTACTGTACACAATATAACAGAATTGTGTAGCATGGCACACAATGCCAATATCATTTTGCTTGCAATAGGACAAAAGTATCAGAACTTTATAACCTCAAGCGAATCAAAGAGTAACCTCAAGAATAAAAACAAAGGTAGATGCTACGAAGAAATTAAAATTACTTATAATGTAAAAAAAAAAAATGGGCAAATGCAAAACCTTTTTAGTCAGACTAATTTTCTCCATATTGAGTCGTAGTTGGTCCATCTTCTCTTTCATCTTGGTATTCTCTTCAATCTTCTCAGAACAGGGTCCATCATCATCATCGTCATCATCCTCATCGGCACTTGGAAGGGAAGAAAGTAAAATTATTAAAAGAGATTGACGAAGACACCCTAGCCTTTGATTGAAACAATTCATGCAATCTTTAAAAAAAAATGGCTCAAACAGAAAAAAAATTGAGACCTTCAACCTTTTTCAAAAGCCAAATCATGTTGAAATATCAGATCTCACAAATGATTCAGACAAAGACTTTTATAGACTGGAGGGGGAAATGGTTTGACTTGATACCACATGATTTCAGGAGGTACTATGAATTGGCATTTAAGTTGGAACAGCCAGAGTTAAGTTCCGTTAACGTCCGTAAAAACTATATAGGCTATATTGTGGCCAGGCCCCAAGACTTAAGTCTGGCAATTTAAAGTGCTGATACTAAAGAGAGAGTGTGTAGTGAAATTGACACTTGTCTCAGCTTGTCATATTTTACTGACACTGACCAAACCAGTATGCAACAGCCAGCAAATGTGATATTAGCCATTTAGGTTTCAATCTACAATCCATACAAAATGCTCATGTGGTTTTCTATTTTTTCATCCAATAGTTTGCATTGTTAGCTCTACCTTGCAAAGTAGTTACTATGTTGTTGGTTGTCATCTAAGCATATCATCTTCATTTGTAACCTATTAATTTTTTTCTAAAAAGATTTAAGTACTTAATTTACAAAGGAAATTATGAAGGGGATCAATTAGAAAAAAAAAAGTCCAATTTTACCCCATGTCCCATTCAGATTACATTAATATTTGCAATTATATTTCTGCTACAAGAAAAAAAAAACACCTTTTGTTTTACTAATTACTTAAGAGAAGTCAATGACACATAAAGCTTTCATAATCATTAAGTTACACGAAGCATGAAAAGTCGTACTTGACTGACACTTTGTCATAGCCTTGCCTTGCAAACACAATGGATTATTTCTTTGGACCAATGCCAATACCAGATTAGCCTGTGGTTGTTTCTCATTTGAGGGATTAGGATTATCCCATGACGTACTATACCCTTTTTAACACATGATTATAGTTATTATGAAAAGTTCCGTTGTGTCTCAAAAAACAAAAAACAATGTTCTAAGTGAATGACATACAGACCTGCCAACCTAAATTTTGTCTTGGAGTAAAACCAGCTGCCACTTAGAGTAATTTTTGGATCTTGGTAGTAATAAAATGCCGGAAACATGCACACATGGTGTGAGACTCCTTGACTAACTTAAAACCTAAAAAGAAATTGACGAAATACCACTGCTCTTTACAAAGATATGAAGAAAATAAAATTAAATGTATAATCTTGATGGTTATAACTAGAGATGATCACATGTCTCCAAGTGCAAGGAGGTTTGGAGGAGTATAGATAATGAATTTAGTAAACTTAATTAAATAAAGGACCACTCGTGGTGGATTGCAAATTAAATAAGGTTGATGGGCGCACAAATTGTGAAACAGTTTTTAAAAACTGAAAGATTTAATACAGAAAAAAATATTGGAATTAATTAATGTCATACAGGTATAAAAGGAGACTGTCAGTGCTTGTTTTAAGTGAATGATATTTAATAGCCTCCTTGGGCTTCAATTTGGTTCAAATCTCAACACTAGAAACCCCTGCTTGACTGCTTCCTCCCTAGTTTTAAGAATTACTACACTGTACTTTCGGTTTCATCGTGCTATTGACTGGTGATTTGAACATCATATTGATTTCAAAAGAATAAAATGGTTGTTGGGTTTATAAAGGAAGCAAATATAATCTATTTGAAAAATTGAAGCAATAATAATGATTGTGAGATTGGAATTTCTCCTCAAAAGTGTAATAGTATTTTCTCGGCCGTGTATCCCAGTTGCATGAAAAGCTTTGGTTTAATAGGGAAAGGTCTAGATCTATGTGTGCAACTAGGCTATAGTAATTACATGTAGTATATTTAACGCGGACAGGGACATGTGAAGTACAACCTGCTATGTGTCATCAAGTGATGGATAAACATGAAAGGCAATCTTCGATGCAGATTGGTGGCTTCTGCTTCCCTACCTCAGATTATTGCGGGCATAAAAGGGCCACACTTTAAAATTTGAGGCCTGATCACTTGTTTCAAGGTACCTTATCGCTTGCATGTGGCCCAACATGCACCAGTGACATAGTCGGGTCATAGACCACAAGAACGTGAAGAGCCGCGACACATTGTTCAGAGAAGGACTAAAAAAAGTACAAAATATAATGCTCTAGCATAGCTAAAACGCGTCCACCGATAACTTCAACGTAGAGAGATATAAAAACCATTGAAATACTCTCCCGGTTAGATAATAAGAACCTTGACCAGGTCTAGGCCACATCACATTTAAATGAGATGGAGAGCTTCTATGCAATACAATGGCAAATCCTTACTTCTTTAACTTAAAATGGTCACTGTCACAACATTGATAAATGCAGATGGATGCTTTGCAATGCAGACATCAACTATGTATTACACTATTGAACACAACCCAAACGAAAAATTATGACCAGACGCTAGTATACAGAAAGCTGTCTATAGATATACGGTAAACCAAACATGTATATTGAAATAATAAAACTAATGGTAATAGTAATTATATTGAATAAGTGAAAATGAAAGTACCTTAAAATCAGATAGGTAATATCGATAGTCTATATTGTGTGTATGAAGTCTATTTTGTTGGGCCATTTTATCTGAACCAGTAGCTAGAAACTTGAGTTATAGATCGTACTATCTTCTACTTGTAGTAATACTGCAAGGACCACACGTAAGGCAATAAGCAGTTACTAATTAGTTGAAGAAAATACATCTATATAGAAAAGTACCGCAGTAAAATATGGATCACAGCGTAAGTTGGATGGGGGACAAAATATCTGCTCCAAAACATAGTGTTGTTGCAAATAAAAAGCCAAATCTCTGATACATTAAAACAGCATATCCATGTACTTATGATGCAATGAGGGTTATATCTACAAGAGATTTAATTTTGAACATAGCCATGAAAATTCACAGGTAAGATAGCAAAATATCCAGTATACTATGATGAAAAACCTGTTGTAACGGAACAAATTTGTTCAAATGATTTGATTTATTCCCATCAGAAAATTTACTGGAGTTCAATTTTAAACAAGCCCAAGCAGCAACAAAGCATAATGAAGGCTGATTCAGAGCACAGCGTCTAAGCTCAGTTTTGTTAACACTTCAAATCCCTATTTTTAAAAATTACATTTTTTCTGCCAATACCTTAGTTTTTACCTATGGATTTTGTGAATTATACTGAATAAAAAAGGAAATGCAACTAAAATCTTTGCAAATTTCGGATTTATACAAATAAATAAGCATACCTGCCTCGCCTATCACGTCCACACTTGCTGTGTGCATTCATTTGCTTTTGTGCTAACACATCTTTGTATTTCAATTTGCCTGTTGAAAACTATCCAATTTCCCCCAAAAGTGCAAACACAAGGAACAGGCCTGGACTAATTAGTTATGAAAAGGTTGAAACTTCATGCGAGGAGAAAGTAACATTGGCAAAAGGGACTCACTACATTGCTTCAGGTGTACAACTGCCATCTGGTCTTGGATCCACAACACGAAAGAAGTTGAGTTTGTCACCCTCCCGAAAGACAAGCAGGGTGACGTTGCTTGTGCCCGGTAGTTTATCGAGGATCTCGTCTCGATTTGCTTCCATGTACTCCGCCATCTCACGCAGGGCTGAGTCTTCTACCGGGACTGAGGACACAAAAAGTTTGACTTTTAGTACTGTTGTGCACACAAAACCAAAAATCTATATAGGAACAAGTATAAGATGAGAGCACAATGAGGACTTTTTTAAAAACTTAATTAAATGACATTACATGTTTACAAAAAAAATAAAAAAATTCAATATTTCATACTATAGCGCAAGGTCAGTTTTTATCCAGAGAGTCATTTACAATCTCTAGAGAAGTATATTATGAATGCCTTAAAAAGTTAAAATTTATATATTAAAAGTGATTTATAAATAGCAATATCTGATGGTCAGTGTAATGTATGATCATAGCCTACAGATAAATCCTCAAGAGTTTAAATAGATATATTTAAAGCCGATCATGAATCATTATAAA
This sequence comes from Elysia chlorotica, assembly GCA_003991915.1. Taxonomy (NCBI): domain Eukaryota; kingdom Metazoa; phylum Mollusca; class Gastropoda; family Plakobranchidae; genus Elysia; species Elysia chlorotica. Next base: position 91,060 of record RQTK01000939.1, read on the forward strand.
TAAATGAGAAAACTGTTGCATTTACTTACTTCTTCGAGTGTTTATTGGGCCACCCCTCATTGCTAAAACAAGCCTGAGTGTTGCACCACTATGGATACTGTAATCATGCAGACAAAAGTCGTCTTCCAATTCCACACTCTGCCAAATCAAGTGCTGGTGGGAGATTGGTATCCCTGAGTAAAAAAAAGAATAATTCATTCATGAGCTAATATTGTCACTCAATACTTTGGTCTTAAATTTAGATCAAACTTTACCAATGTCAGTTAACTAAACACATTTAAAATGTAAAAACTCACTGCTACACACACAAAAAAAAAACATAAATAAAAGAAAGAGAAAAACAGAAAATAAAAATATTCATCTCAAAACTCCTGGAAAATCTTTTTTTATATATTTCAAGTACAAGAGACTTTACGACTATTTTTAGCAATTAAAAAATACAAACTGTAATGTAATTTTCCTTACATTTAATATCCCATCCATCCATACCATCATAAAAAAAAAACTTAGTCAACAACATTTTAGACTTTGAATGAACATTTTTTAAACTTAAAGTAGGCCGTAGGGCCTATCTTATCTACTGGATCAAACTTTTTTAAAATTCTGATTATTAAAGCATTTTATAGAAAAAACACATACACAAATAAGTGAACAGAAATTTCTTGCCACATATATGATTAAAACACATTATCACAGTGCTTCCAAAGGAAGAGTTGCAGCATACCTTCTAGTCTCTGTATCTTGGCTTTCACTGACATGATGGTTTCAAATGGTGACACCCGCAGCTCGAAGGCTGTTCCAGTGAGGGTTTCAATGAAGAGCTCCATTATTAGGAGGGTTGAATCTCACTCCAAGAGAGAGAGAGAGACGTCTGCCGATGCAAACAAATCTAGAAAATTTCACAATACTGCAATGAAAGCAGTTCATTCAACAAGTAGAGTCTAGATCTAGATGTAGATAGATCTAAAAGCTCCTGGTCTGTGAGATCATCTCTATCATTGCAATAGAATCTGGGTATCAAGTCACATACACATAAAACTGAGACTTTTTGATGGGATTTTAATCAGGCAATAAACATCAATCTAGTCTAGATTATGACTTAGATCTAGATTTCTAGAAAAAATCTTGAATAATCTAAGCCCTCACAAAGAACTTACAAAGTCGGTCTCCTTTAAATTTCAGTCACAAATCACTGAGCCTGATTAAAGTGAAGAACACAATTTAGGCTGACTTAAGAATTTCACAACTGTGCGTTTGCTTGGTCACCTCTACATTTGAAAACTAGACATCTAAAGTTTGTTTATTTACATTAAATCCGGATCATAAGGTCTTGAGACTTTGATGAGTCGCAAATCTAGATCTAGACACAGAACCTAGATCTAGAAATGATACCAGGACATATCCTGGGTCCCATTCAAGCAACCACATCTCCTCAGCCAGAATATCATTAGCTCGACACAAAAAGGTGGGTTATCTTTTAGTTTCACTTAGATATATGAAATGTTGTCCCCTTCAGTGTGTTGTTTGTGTACTTTTCTCTTTATTCAATCACAAAATGGTGGTATAGAGGAATTCGAGGCCTCAACCAGAACCCGTATGTCGTAGTTACTGACAACAATAATTCCTCTTGTGTTCCGCTATAGTTATGCCCATGTTCACATGACGTATTTCGCTGATCTAAAAATACATTCCAAAACATCTACTTATGCCAAACTGTCTTGAAAAGAATAACATATTTCAAGACATAAAGCCTCGATCTTTGTTTGATTTTAGAGAACACAAATGTTAAAAACAATAAATTTTAAAAATACCTATTTGAAAAACTATTATATCAATCCATTTGTGATGTAATAAATTATGATATAATATCTTTTAAAAGATATAAATTGAGCTAGTCAAACTCTTCAATGGTCCTGGCAACCAAAATATTAGATAAGGTCATAGGTTATAGGTCAGGAAAGATAAACAAGTTAAAATAGGCACTATTGTTGTAGCAGTTTGTGGCAGTCAGAAGTCCAGAACTTACAGTATTCCGTACGCAATCCTGAACCACTGAAGCCTGACTGAGAAGTTTGAACTAGGCAACGACTGGAACATGGGTCGGAGTGTGAGTGTGTGACGCTCATTGTTTCGCTGTCGCCAATCAAGATCTTACACTGTAACTTCTTGATTATATTTAATCATTTAATCTGCAGATCTAGGTACAACACAGCACTAATCTATACCTATATCAGGATACAAAGTATGTACTCCAGCGTAGATGAAATAAGAAGTAGATTCTAGATCAAAATCTAGACTAGATCTCTAGATTTTCTTCTAGCTAGATCTAGATCTAGATTTAATCTAGATCTAGATCTAGATTTCTAGTGTTTCTTTCCAAATTTTCCCCACTCCTTGAGTTTTGTGGTCTCTATCCTGTGGGCGATCAAATGTACTTGGTGGGCGGAATTCGAGGGGTGGGTGGGTAGGATTCGATTACATTGGAGACAGTCAACCTGTGAAGAGAAAGAAGAGAGAGAGAGAGAGAGAGAGAGAGAGAGAGAGAGAGAGATGAGCCAATACAATAAAAAAATAACAAAAAGACAGGTAGTACAGCTGGCAGGTATTTTAATCAATTTTAATAGAAAAAAAAATAACCAAAAGATGGAGTGGGCCTACAGCTGGCTGATATTATATTCTATATACTCTAATAATAGAATTCTGGCTGCCCACCCATTTAATCGCCCCAGGCTAGGGGCCATAAAACTCAAGGAGTGCCTAAATTTTGCTCTAGGCAATTATTATTATATAGATTCTAGTGTCTTTCTCTAAAGAATGATTCAATGAGTATCTATATTAAAAATACTGCGTATCACGATTATTTTAGTAAATGATATTTCTTAAGACGTAGGAAAGGTTAAATTATGAGCTAGGTCATACCCAAGAATTTTATTTGAACAAAAACACTTGCATATAGACTCTAGTGCTTGTATGATAACATTTTGACAAAACATTGCATATAGTACATATATTGCAAAATTTAACAAAAACCTACAAATGATTAAGAGGCAGGAACGCTATTACATAGTGCGTACAGAAACTCTCAAAATATGCTAAGTCTAAGTACATGACTAATTGAATCTATTGTTTTTAAATTTTCTAAAGGTCTATATATTTATGGTTTTCATGAAAGAAATACAAACTCTTACTTTAACGATCAGAAATAATACTCTTTATAAAATGAGACGGAGAGACAGTCAAAAGCTCGAGACAAAGAGATACACAGAGGCTATGTAATGAGGATTATTTCTGATCTTGAAAGTAGGAGTCAATGTTATAATTATCATAGTAAGTAAGGGACTCAAGTGAAAAAATACAGACAAATTTATATATTATAACATGTCCAACATGGTTAGTATTTCTTTTATGAAAATCACCAATCCCCTATTCTCTCTCTCTCTCTATCTCTATCTCTAGACCTCTCTCTATCTATCTATCTCCCTTCTCTCTCTTTCTCCTCTGCCTCTTCTCGACATTTGATTCTGATTATTTTTGTTGTTCTTGATTGTTTATTAACCCAAATAATCAGTCTATTTTTCACTCTTCACCTTCTCTTTCTGTCTCTCTGTCTGTCTATGATTATGAAAAAGAGAAAGAGTTTGCGTTGTTGCTTAATGTCTAATATCAGCACTATTTTAAGGCTTTATTGTGGATGGGCACCAAGACTGACGCCTGACAATTTTATGTGCTGCAACATACGAGACAGGGTGGGAAGACATGGACACAGGTCTGTCTCAACTACTCGCATAAAATTGATACCTATCCAATCAGTAGGGGACAAAATCAGAGAAATACTTTTTTGACAGATTGTGGTATTCGAACTACGGACTGTCCGATTTACTAAAGACCTACGCTCTACCACTTGAGCCACTTTCCCCCACCCTCAGAGAGAGAGAGAGGATGAGAGCAGGGGGGGGGGGTTAGATACATATATATACATGTATTGACATTGGAAGATATAAAAATCTCAGAGGGCAAAAAAGAAAAAAATTAAGCTGAGAAAGAAAATGAGAGATATAGAGGAGGGGTTGGAGGAATTTATGTTTAGCGATAGAATGGATGGTTTGGAAAGTACACTCTTCTTTATCTCCCCCTCCGCCTTTCTCTGCCGTTTGTTCTATTTCCTCCTTCTCGCAACAAACCTCTTGATAACAAAGACTAAAGTAAGCTCTCCTCTACTTTTACTACACATTTACTATTACTTCCCGCTTGTGAAGAGCCATGACTTTTACCCTTTACTTGATGCTCAGTGTCTCTGTCTACACTTTTTGGATAACATCCCGCCACATGTTATTTAACCACCACTCTACGTTATGTACATGTTGATTGATTGTCTGTTTCGTATCGTCCATTGTCAACCACTAGGCTATATGGTGGAGGGATCCCTAGACTTACATTTGATCATTTTTTGTGTACAGCCCCAAACAGAGTCTGAGCGGAGACATTACGACTCATGACTCTACTTGTACTGCACATTATTTCACTATTACTTCCCGCTTGTGAGGCTGAGCGGGGATATTAGGTCTTTTGACTCAGCTAGTCACTTAATACTGACAACCCAATCGATACATTTAAATTTCCATGTTCATATGGTTTGGGTTTGATAAAATAGTTGACGCTTTGTCGTTGATAATATTTTTTATTGGGCCTGTCAATCCTGAGCTATCCCTCATGTTTCGTCCAAGCTCCATTGTTTGAAACGAGTCTAATCCCTATAAATCCATTCTATGGAAGAACTCTTATACTTTGCTGTTAGTTATGTACATGCTTGTTGTTAAATAGAACTAACGTTTTCTTGTTTTACTTGAACAGGTTAATAAACAGAAATAATGGATCCGGAGCTTTCATTTTCACCCAAGAAATAGATCAATTGTGCTCTCATTCAAACCTGACCTTGGGTTCGCGCTGCTACAAGGATTCTCTTTTGGGTCCTTCGGTAAGTTCAAAATTAGGTTATAAAAATATAATTTTTTTTTATAAATACATGCAATGCAGTCTATGTTAATAGTGAAAAGTAGTTTCTTGTTCTTGTTTAATTGTTCTTCTTGTTCTTGCTGCTGCTGTTGTTGTTGTTCTTTTTCTTCTTCTTCTTCATCTTCTCTCTCTCCTTTTCTTCTTTTTCTTCTTTTTCTTCTTCTTCTTCTTCTACTTCTATTTTCTTCAGAGTGGGCAAGTTTTTATATCTCTATTTGGTAAAAAAGAGAATTTTAAGCTGAAAAAAAAAAGGTAATCCGTTAGCGTGTGAACTTGGCCCAGGCATAAAAGAAATATCTCAAACTAGTTTAACGACTATTACTCTATTACAGGATTTAGTCAGTATATGAAATATTTCTATAATATTGAAAGAGTGAATTATGACAAATTTAATGTCAACATAAATGTAGTATTTGTCCATAACACTGATTAATCATACAAGGCTCGTAAATTTTGAATAAGTGATTATGAAACTGACATAGTAATCGTATCTTTTAGTTTAAACGTTTCCAAGGTGTTAAACGAGGGATCTGTATGGCGGTTACTCCACAGCAAGATACCCATGACTTGGCTTGTCACATTATACAGCACCGACTCTGACCCAACTGATAGAGAACCTATAACCTAACGATTAAGCGATCTATCCACGATCAATGCCGGTTGCCTAATAGAATTGACCATTCTTATGTCGCCCACACATGGCCCAATATAATTGACAATTTTACTGCGCAAACCGGGTTCATTTTGCCTTTGCAGCCCACTGAGACAGGGCGTGTGATTTTGACCCAATAATCGCTGTGACAATTGCTTTTGCTACAGAAGACAAACCAAGAAGGAAAGTCCGAAATGATCAAAGGATGGTTTCTTCAACGTTCAAAGTTTGCACACACAAAATTACTACGTGAATTGAGACATAGTGAGTTTTAAAACTTTCTGTGCATTGATGTCAGATCCTACAATGCGCTTTTGCAAATGGTCGAGCCCCTGGTCGGAAAGCATCTCCTCTTGCAGACAGTAGTTAGGGTACTTTTCCTCGAACACTTTAATCAATAGACCGTAATAATAAATGCATCTTTCTTTGTCCGCCACATCTCACGTTCTACAGGACTGGTAAAGATCTATAAACATCAATACACTCCAACTGAAATGCCCTGTCTTCTTCTTTAACAGACATGTTGACGGTATAAAATCTACAAGAAAAATGATTATTGCACAATTTAATTGTCGGTCGCCACACACGGTCAATTAAATTGTGCAAGCAAGTAGACTTGCGCAAAAAAATATCAAAATGATATTGATTGACTCAATAATAACACTGATTAATCATACAAGGCTCGTCACACATTACACTGGCACTGATCCAATCAGTAGGGAACCAGGTACCTGTGGATTTGCTGCTTGACTCTACCGAATGAACAGACCCCCTTTATCATGATTGAGCTTTCATACGTGTATAATTATGTAATTGTATAATTATCATATTGAATCTAATATTATTTTTATCGTGCAGGATAATGACAAAAGTTATGGCCTCTCAAAAAATTGAAGTGGAAATGTCCGACCGTGCCGGCGGCGATACAGTAGCTAACGAAGACCAACCCGCACATGCGCAGTGCTGCGCGGGTCTGTGTGCCTGCTTCCAGTCCTGTATGCGGCCATGTCTCGCAGAGTCTCATCCCCTCCCCGAGAAAGCCGGTTGCGGGCGGCGTCTGCTCGACAACTTCCTGTGTCCTCCCCATTCCCGCGCAGGCGCAGTGCTGTTCGTGGTGATCTTCGGCGCGGCGGGCTGGGCGACGCTGCTCTCCATGACGGGCGAGGAAGCGTTGCCGGGCGGGAACCTGTTCTCGCTGGCGGTTCTGTTCATGGGCTGCTGGTGCGGAGGCTACCTCGTGGACCTGGTTCACCTGCCCCCTCTCCTGGGTGAGTCTTGTTCACCACCCCGGGATAACTGCTTTCCAACTCCCTCATCTCCTGTGTTAGTCATATGACCCAGGGTTTGGTTTGGTATGTTGATCTTTTAGCGTCTATCCTCAGCAGCATCGTGGACTAGTTTCTTCTGTGCCCTCTCTTCTCTGGGCGAGTCTTGTCCCCCCCCCCAAAAAAAAAAACAAAAACAACAAAAACAACAATAACAGCAACAGCAATAAAAAACAACAACAACAAAACCCCAACAAGAAACAAAAAAAAAAAACAAAAAAAAAAAAAACAGCAACAAAACAAACATCGTAACTACTCTCCTTTAATGCCCCCTCTTCTACGTAAATCATAATTATGACCGCGGGTTTGGTTTGGTCTGTTGATTTCTTAAGGTATGTTGTCAGCAACTACATGTATCATGTGGTCCCTGATTTGGTCTGTTGGTTCCCGTTTGGGCTACCTGTAAGAACAGATTCATCTGCGCTGCCTCCTTGCTCTCTCTTCTGGGCTTCTCGTTAATTCTCCCCATCCCCTTTTTCCCGACACACACACACATACATAGACACACCCTGGGTAACCGATTTCCTTTAACGCCTCCCCTTCTGTGTGTAAGCCTTGTCTTACCCCATACCCATCCATAGTAAATGCTGTCGTTGACCGATCATGGGTATAGACCCAGGGAGCTTCCGATTGGGAAACCAACGCTCTACAGCTTGCACAAGTTCACTCCCCCCCCCCCCACGCACCAACCACACACAAAGCACCCCCCCCCCCCCCCCCCCCCCCCCGATAATTACTCTAAAAAGAAACGATAATAATGAAGTATCTTCAACTACTACTGTGTGATAAAAACACTTTGCTTCTCTATGTTCGATTATTTTTCTTTTGAATTTCTGACGAATCTGATAACACCAAAACAACTACAAAAAATACAAACTGCAAGAATAGAATTAACTTGTTTTTTTTTTCCAACCTTTCAAATCTCTAACATCCATGGACCAAATACCCATCGCCTCATCATATCATTCATGGCACTACAGTATTGTACATCCATAGTTTTATACGTTAGGGACGTGGCGCCAGCATAGCAGTGTGCTTGTAATTTTTATGCCGATAGTCTTAACTCTTGATAGATTGAATGTCCTTCCATAATAAGACCATCTGTGTCCCTCCCAACTCTCTTCAGTTCAAACGCCTACAGTTTGAAGGATAGGAACCGGCTAAATGCCACGCGTGTCCAAATTAAGAAAGCAAAGTTATTCTCTATAGAGGGAGGGAGAGAATTCTCTCCCTCTCTCCGGGTTTAACGTCTCCTTTGTTCCCCTGGGGGATCCTACAAGGCGATAAGAAAGCAAAGGGCAAAGAGAGTGAAAGAAATAGCGTCTGTTGTCGAAGGAGCCACGGAATCTTACAGTATAGGTACCGTAGTACATGTACTACCGAATAAAAGTTGACATTTTAAACGTAAGGCAGTGAGAAGTTTGTGGTTGATCCGGTGACTGGTAGATGGAGATACATGATTGTATATCCTTTTGAAATCTCTAATCAGTCTCATGTCTTCGAAGATTCCATTTTGGAAACAGCGGCTTTCACTGCAACTTTAAATGGGTTGGTTTGATTTAACGCTTTCTTAACGGCCATTTTCAGCAACTGGGCTCTATTGCGGATAAATCCCAAAACTAACGTGTGGTATGTTCTCTATTGAGGGAGAGAAAAGACAGAAAGAGAGAGAGACAGAGAGAGAGACAGAGAGAGAGAGAGAGAGAGCTCTCTCTCTCTCTCTCTCTCTCTCTCTCTCTCTCTCTCTCTCTCTCTCTCTCTCTCTCTCTCTCTCTCTCTCTCTCTCTCTCATTCTATCTACATGTTGGTACGTTTTCTTTTGGTGTATCTCTCTCTGTCTGTCTGTCTTCTCTCTCTCTCTCTCTCTCTCTCTCTCTCTCTCTCTCTCTCTCTCTCTCTCTCTCTCTCTCTCTCTCTCTCTCTCTCTCTCTCTCT
>RQTK01000939.1:100009-112097 GCA_003991915.1 Elysia chlorotica
TCTCTCTCTCTCTCTCTCTCTCTCTCTCTCTCTCTCTCTCTCTCTCTCTCTCTCTCTCTCTCTCTCTCTCTCTATCTCTCTATCTATCTATCTATGTTGGTACGTTTTCTTTTGGTGTATCTCTCTCTGTCTGTCTGTCTTCTCTCTCTCTCTCTCTCTCTCTAGAGAGAGAAGACAGACAGTCAGACAGAGAGATACACCAAAAGCAAACGTACCAACATATAGATAGAATGAGAACAGAAATAATTTATATAAGTAAATGAGGGGTATAGAGACAAGGGGTGGGGTGGAGATACAAAGAGTGCTGGAGACGTAAGTCTTTGATCGAGTGTATTCAAGATCAAACGGGCAAAGCGAATTTGAAAATCCGAACAGCTTAAGGCGCCAGCTGCCAGCGCTGATATAATTTATGGTGAGAGATATAGAGACAATGTCAATTTGTCTTATAAGCGATGAATCTACACGTCCACCGCTATTACTATTGTACTGAAGTATCCAATAGGGAACCGAGAACATTATATCACGAGTACACATACCTAGTTGGGAAGGGTCATACAGGGTGCTCGAGAATTAGTAAAGTAAAATGATAAGTCAGGCAGTAATGCTAACAAAAAAAACTACATGTACCCACAACTATGGTAAAAACAAAAACTTTAAACGAATAGACAATTATTATGTCTTCTTTAGAAACTGAGTGTACATGATGCTCTCTCTCTCTCTCTCTCTCTCTCTCTCTCTCTCTCTCTCTTTGTCTCCTTCCAAAAAATTTAGCCGTTACATGTCCAATGCACAAACAAGGCTTAGCGTATGTCTCGTCGTAACAATATAAGAATAAGAAGGCTTACGACGAGACGTAAGCTATGTCATGTTTGTGCATTCTACCCCTAGACGAGGCTTTACTCGAAGCTATTTCTAGGTTCGTACGTTTGGCATGTTTTAACTTCTCTTAAGACAAGCTGAAAAGTTGCAAGCTACCGCAATTGTGTATATACGACTCTACATTTATACTTCATGCATCTAATAAAGAGCTATGGATTATTATAAGAAAACCGAAGAACGGTGAATTGGATTGGGCTTTCCACTTGTGAGGATGGTGTCGAGAGATTGTGTGGGGGGTTGGGTTGGTTTAACTTCCAACAGCAGCACTATATAGGCTATATTGTGGACGGGCCCCAAGAAGGACGTCTGACAATTTTTATTTGCTGCCACAGACGAGACAGGGCGGGTATACCATGACTCCTGTCTCAGCCGGTCACATTATACTGACACCGACCCAACCAGTAGGGAACGCTACAGCCAGGATTCGAACTCGGGACCTTTTGCGCCGGAAGCCGATGTTCTATCCCTGGACCACCGCGCCCCCCATTGAGAGATTGTGTGTCTGAATGTATGTATGCATGTGGGCTTGTGTGTGTGTGTGTGTTAAAGGTGTGGGATGGTGCTGCAACCAGACGAACAAATGTGCAAACATTAATTTGGAACCTTAGAGGTGTAAGGCTAAGTAACAGAAAAAAAAACAGCAACAACAACAAAATACACTGCATTGTGTTTAAATTAAGCACAGCTGGGCATTACGCAAAGAGTTGGATGGTTGTCGGGTTCAACAAATAATGTACGTAGGGTATTTTTTGCCCGCTTTTAATTACAATCAGAAAGGAAATAAGCTTTGACCCGTAAATTAAGCTGCCAACCTAGCCAGAATCTAGATGATTACACAGCTGAAGTGACCGTGTGAAAGCCACTTTGGTGAGGGTGTCGGCTAGGTATTGAGATATAGACAGTATATAGAGAGAGAGGGAAAGAGAGACAGACAGACAGACAAATAGACAGACAGAGATGGGGAGATGAGAGTGAGAAAGAAGGAAAGAGAGTAATAGAGTGATGGAGAGAGTAGTTGAGTTGTTTTAACGTCAGAGCTATATAGTATATAATGTATATGGTCCCAAGGTTGACGTCTGACAATTTTATGTGCTGCCACATAAATAACAGGGCGGGAATACCATGAATCCTGTCTCAGCCCGTCACATTAAATTCACACCGACCGAACTGTAGGGGTCATAATCGCCAGGGCTCGAACCACGGATCTCCTGCGTTGGAAGCAGATGTTCTACCCAAGGACTACCTCGCCCCCTGATGAAGAGAGAGAGAGAGATAGAAAAGGAAAGAGAGTGATAGTGAGATAGAGAGGAGGAAAAAGAGTGATGGGGAGAAAGAGTGGGCGAGATGGGGAAACATAGAGAGAGGGAGAGATGGGGATGGTGAAAGAGAAAGATGGGGAGATGGTGGGTGAGATTAACAGAAAGATGTGAGAGAAACAGAGATAGAGAGATGGAAGGAAAGAAAATAATGCAGGGAGAGAGAGAGAGAGAGAGAGTGTGTGTGTGATAGAGAGAGAGAGAGAGAGAGATAAAACAAAGACAAAACACAACCAGAATACAAAAGAAAGAAAAAAAAAGATAAAAAGAACAAAAATAGCAAATTTTTAAAAATGCATCATTCTTTCTTCTAAGCACATTATCCTCTGTTATCTTAGCAAACTGTTTTCTTAATCAATACATTTGGTTAAAGGGTTAAAGTTTTCCTTATTTTTCAAAAAATTGATTAAGTTTTTAATTAAATATTTGAAACAATCTCTTCTTCCACCTCCCAGGTATGCTTGTGGTTGGGGCAGTACTGGGCAACGTGCCTCATATTGACTTTGCTAGGGATATCCACCCATCCTGGTCAACATCGTGCAGGTACATGGTCCTAAACACACAGGGAAATACATGTACATCTAATTATATTTGTGTTTTATCTTCTTTTTCTTCTTCTTCTTCTTCGTTCAATTGAAAATGACTACACGGAAAGTCCTGAATCTAGTATGTAGTCCACAGTCTTTTGAAGTGTGTTTTATCAAATGTAATGTTATTATGAACATTTTGTTTGGTTTGTTGGATTCTTATATTCCAAGATTTGCCAGCAAGGCGAACCATAGGATAAATCCCAAGACTAATGTATGACAATGTTATGAGCTGCCTTACAGTGGAGACAAGTGGCGCAAGTGGAAGAGCATTGGTCCCCCGAGGGGGAGGTCCGTGATTGAAAACCCATGATTGGTCAAAATTATATGTCCAGTTTTGTTTCCCTAAACCATAGGATAAATCCCAAGACTAATGTATGACAATGTTATGAGCTGCCTTACAGTGGAGACAAGTGGCGCAAGTGGAAGAGCATTGGTCCCCCTAGGGGGAAGTCCGTGATTTGAAACCCATGATTAATCAAAATTATATGTCCAGTTTTGTTTCCCTGATGATTAGATCAGTATCAGTAAACTGTGATCGGCTGACACAGGAGTCCCAGTCTCCCCGCACTGTCTCTGTGAGCAGCACATTAAATTGTCAGAGGTTATTTTTGGGACCCATCTTCGATAAAGCCTATATAGTGCTGGTCAACACTAGCTGCCTGAGTCAGTGGGCAGATACCAGGACTTCTGTCTCAGCCGATCACATTACACTGGCATTAACCATTAACCATCTCTATTGGGAGACAAAATTCATCAACTAAATCTACCAGACCACATGAACGCACATAGAGAGATTTTAGTTTATATCTCAAAGCAAGAAATTGCTTCGAGAGAAATTGGTTCAATTCCTTAATATTTCCGGACCCCTAAACAAATGTGTACTTTTTTTCATTATCTTTGCAGACAAATTGCTCTGGCTATCATCCTAATCCGTGCAGGTCTTGGACTCGACCCTCAGGCCCTCCGTCGTCTATCCTTTGTGGTCATACGCTTGGCTTTCTTGCCCTGTCTGACAGAGACGATCGTCAGCGGAATTGCTTGTCATGTCATACTGGGCTTCCCCTGGTCCTGGGGCTTGATGCTGGGGTAAGGTCTGTTTGGCTGGCTCTCTCTCTGTCTCTCTCTCTCTCTCTCTCTCTCCTCAACAAACCCCCCCCCCCCCCCCTCCCAACTCCACCATTCTGTGGTTTAAGGTTACACTATTAAATACCCTTTTGTTTTATAAATGTGCCAATTTGTTTCATGAAAGTATTAACTACTTTCATCGAATGAATATTTGCCATTTGTTTTTTCTTCCTTTTTCCAGCTGGCTGACTACATTTATTGCACAATTGAACCCTTTGATTGGACCAGACTTGAAGTCAGGAATCATCAGAATGATTCAGTTGGAATGGAACTAAGACCACGACATATGTGATAAAATATGGGTGCGTTTTTAGTAACCTTTGATGTTGCAATTACATGTAAAGGGTGTTTCTGTTTTTTCTTCCATTGCTTTCCAAACATTTTACACAAAAAAATACCCATGTTTACACTAAATTACTGTTTTTACACACCACAGATTTAAAAATTAGATAGAGTTGAACTCTGATATAACTGCAAAAACAGTATTTTTTTTTTTTTTACGTGCCATTACAACAAAACTTATTAAACCATTAAGGCCGGGATTAAAGTCCACTCTAATTTTACCTTTCCTGACGGGATGAGACTCCACTCTAAGATCGACTTTGAGCAGTATACCTCTTTCTCCCTCTCTCTCTCTCTCTCTCTCTCTGTCTGGCCTTGTCTGTCTCTGTCTCTGTCTCTGTCTATCTTTCTCTCTCTCTCTCTCTCTCTCTCTCTCTCTCTCTCTCTCTCTTTATCTCTCTCTATCTCTCTATTTCCTGTCACACAGCAGATACTGTCACTACTGCCCAGCGGATCACATGCCTGATCATGTTTCACTGACACCAACCAAAGATCACATGCCTGATCATATTTCACTGACACCAACCAAAGATCACATGCCTGATCATGTTTCACTGACACCAACCAAAGATCACATGCCTGATCATGTTTCACTGACACCAACCAAAGATCACATGCCTGATCATATTTCACTGACACCAACCAAAGATCACATGACTGATCATGTTTCACTGACACCAACCAAAGATCACATGCCTGATCATGTTTCACTGACACCAACCAAAGATCACATGACTGATCATGTTTCACTGACACCAACCAAAGATCACATGCCTGATCATGTTTCACTGACACCAACCAAAGATCACATGACTGATCATGTTTCACTGACACCAACCAAAGATCACATGCCTGATCATGTTTCACTGACACCAACCAAAGATCACATGCCTGATCATGTTTCACTGACACCAACCAAAGATCACATGCCTGATCATGTTTCACTGACACCAACCAAAGATCACATGCCTGATCATGTTTCACTGACACCAACCAAAGATCACATGCCTGATCATGTTTCACTGACACCAACCAAAGATCACATGCCTGATCATGTTTCACTGACACCAACCAAACATGTAGGGTAGGGAGCAAGACAACCCAGTTGGGATTTAAGTCTGAATCTCCTGATATGATCAAAAGTCGTAGGATCCACTTTCAGGATTTGAACCAGGACCTCCTGATCAGAAGTTGTCTGTGTTACTGACTGATCTGCTTGGCCCGCTGACAGTGTGTGTTCGAACCCTCCAGGTTTGTGGTAGCGGCCGTGTCACCTGCGGTGGTCGTGCCGTGCCTGCTGGGACTGTCGGACAAGGGTTACGGGCTGGACAAGGGGATACCCACACTGGTCATCGCGGCTGCCAGCGTAGACGACGTCCTGGCCATCACAGGCTTCGGGATTCTCTACGGCATCTCGTTCTCCTCAGGTGAGTCTCTCTACGGCATCTCGTTCTCCACAGGTGAGTCTCTCTACGGCATCTCGTTCTCCTCAGGTGAGTCTCTCTACGGCATCTCGTTCTCCTCTGGTGAGTCTCTCTACGGCATCTCGTTCTCCTCAGGTGAGTCTCTCTACGGCATCTCGTTCTCCTCAGGTGAGTCTCTCTACGGCATCTCGTTCTCCTCAGGTGAGTCTCTCTACGGCATCTCGTTCTCCTCAGGTGAGTCTCTCTACGGCATCTCGTTCTCCTCAGGTGAGTCTCTCTACGACATCTCGTTCTCCTCAGGTGAGTCTCTCTACGACATCTCGTTCTCCTCAGGTGAGTCTCTCTACGACATCTCGTTCTCCTCAGGTGAGTCTCTCTACGACATCTCGTTCTCCTCAGGTGAGTCTCTCTACGACATCTCGTTCTCCTCAGGTGAGTCTCTCTACGACATCTCGTTCTCCTCAGGTGAGTCTCTCTACGACATCTCGTTCTCCTCAGGTGAGTCTCTCTACGACATCTCGTTCTCCTCAGGTGAGTCTCTCTACGACATCTCGTTCTCCTCAGGTGAGTCTCTCTACGACATCTCGTTCTCCTCAGGTGAGTCTCTCTACGACATCTCGTTCTCCTCAGGTGAGTCTCTCTACGACATCTCGTTCTCCTCAGGTGAGTCTCTCTACGACATCTCGTTCTCCTCAGGTGAGTCTCTCTACGACATCTCGTTCTCCTCAGGTGAGTCTCTCTACGACATCTCGTTCTCCTCAGGTGAGTCTCTCTACGACATCTCGTTCTCCTCAGGTGAGTCTCTCTACGACATCTCGTTCTCCTCAGGTGAGTCTCTCTACGACATCTCGTTCTCCTCAGGTGAGTCTCTCTACGACATCTCGTTCTCCTCAGGTGAGTCTCTACGCTGGAGGTCAGAGTTCCCAGAGGGTGTAAAGGTGAGAATAGTTCATTGTTTAGTTCAAGTTCTGAAAAAAAAAAAAACATTATTTGTACAGCAGCACTATATAGTCTATATTGTGGACGGTCCCCAAGACTGACAATTGTATGTGCTGCCACACACGAGACAGGGCGGGGATACCATGACTCCTGTCTCAGCCTGTCACATTATACTGACACTGACCCAGCCAGTAGGGAGCGCAACAGCCAGGATTTGAACTCGGGACCTTTTGCGTCGGAAGCCAATGTTCTACCCCTGGACCACCGCCCCCCCTCCCCCTCCAGTCTCCCCACAGGTACCATGCCATATTATAGGATGGACGTTTACTGTAACTGTTCTTGGATGAGCAGACAAATGTGGACTAATATTTGATAGAAAATATGTATATATATATATATATCATCACTTTGCTAGTTACCATGCCATGTTATACGATGGATGTTTACTGTTACAGTGTTCTTGGATAAGCAGACAAATGTGGACTACTATTCGATAAAAAATATGTATATAATTATCATCACTGTGCTATGATTTTGGCATACATCATTTTGCTACTTTTGAGATAATCAATAAAAAAAACTGTTATATCCTAATTTATGCTTCAATTAAAAAAAAGGTTCTAATAGATACAGCAAACACATATTAGCGCATGTTAAATATGAAAATTTAGTTTGGTAGATTCCATTTTTACTTTGACAGGGATATATCAAGTGCCAAAATTTTAGCACCGTGAAGATATATACAATCACATAGGGCAAATTCACAACTACCAGTTAGACAAAACAATCAACAATACTGCACTGATGAACTTTTGGATCCATTATCATTTTCCCCTCTTTTAGTGTGGTTTAATTGATTGTGGTGGTTTGTAGCTCATGTTTTTCTGTGACAAATATTTCTTTAAAAAAAACTGTGATTACACTGGCTTTTTTTTTTTGTGTGTGTATTTCTTTATAATTATCACTTGTAGAAATGAGAACAGTATTAAATACGTCTGCAACATTCAGATCAAGCTCCTATCAAAACCTTTTGTATGTTTCTTTCTTTGCAGTTGTAGTTTAATTGGTCTAACTTCCAACATCAGCACTGTATAGGATATGTGTGGATGGGCCCCAAGACTAATGTCTGCCAATTTAAAGTGCTACCACACGAGACAGGGCAGGGATACCATGACTCCTGTCTCATCTGGTCACATTATTGTTTTTTTTTGCATCACTCTGCCAGTGTAGCATTTTTTTCCCCTGTATTGTCCTGCATTTTTTCAGTCAATATATAACCATTGATGCTACGACACAAAACCACTATTTTTTTTTCCTCACTAGGAAACATTGCATGGACCTTGGCTAAAGGTCCCCTAGAGGCCCTAATGGGAGTAGCAGCGGGGATTGTTGGTGGAATAGTCATATGGTATATACCTCAGAAGAAAAGTGTAAGGAGAAGTTCATTTAACCTTTTTCATTCCTAATATAGTTTTTAATATATTGGTTCATAATAATAATTATATATATATATATATGTTGCCATTATTAATTAATTTATTTTTACTTTAGTGCTAATATTTTTTTTGGTTTTATTTTTTTTTTTTTAATTTGTATCACAATAAGTTTAATTAATACTGTTCTTCTTTTATTATCTTTTTTTTTCTGATTGAACTACTCTTTTCTCTATTTTTTACTTCTCAATTATAAACTAAAAGAACATAAAAACATAAAATGTTTTTTTATTTACTACAGATTTAACTGTTACTCCCTCATTTCCGTTTGTTAATACTACTGCTTATATTACTACTACTACTAATACATAAAAACTCATAAATGTTTTTTTATTACTACTACTGTTACTACTATTGCCGCAACTACTATCTCTACTACTACTATTATTACTACTACTACTACTACTACTACTACTACTACTACTACTACTACTACTACTACTACTACTACTACTACTACTACTACTACTACTACTACTACTACTACTACTACTACTACCGCTGCTGCTGCCGCTACTGCCTCTCCCACTACTACTGATAACAGTGCCTTTTAATTAAAGGCATGACTCTGTAACTACTACTTTCCTCCTCACCACCACCATTGTCATAACTGGTACTAGTATGTCTAAATCTTGTCTTAACTTTATATCTGCCTTGACCAGGGCCATCTGTTGCTGTTCCGATCATCATTGCTTCTGTGCCTGGCCCTTCTAGCCATCTTTGGTAGTAACAAGATCGACTGTTCGGGCGCGGGACCCCTCGCGGCCTTGACCTTGCCTTTTGTTGCAGCTCTACGCTGGAGGTCAGAGTTCCCAGAGGGTGTAAAGGTGAGAATAGTTCATTGTTTAGTTCAAGTTCTGAAAAAAAAAAAAACATTATTTGTACTCAAAGCTGTCAAACGGGCTATATCTAGATTGACTGCTCATTTATTTCCTAATTTTCAATGCTGCAAATCATTTTATATTTATATTGAAAACTAAAGGTGAAACAACTGACATATTTTACAAATAACTTTGTTTTCATTTTCTATGATGAAAATTCTCCTGAAGAAACTTTTATCTCACTAAAACAGGTTATTGGTAATGTGTCTCTGCAATCAGAATTAATTGCTAAATTTAAATACAGCTATTGATAATTTAGGGTTGATACTAACTCTGCACAGAAAAGATTTTGAGTCTTGAAACAACAGCCAATTCTGAAATATTTCAGTTAGTCAGCTGGAATGCTAACAACAACATTGTGTCCAGGAAAATAACATGAACACAAGTCTCTCTTGATCGATTAAATTAATCCACAATCAAGTATTGACTGACGGAATCTACTGAAGCTTTTTCTTTTGAAATTCTAAAACAAAAAATCTTAACACATCTCTCAGAGAATCTAAAACAAATCGCGGGACCTTGTTACAAAAAGACACAGTTAACATTTGCATAAGGTTATGATCCGTTATCAGCTACAGTTTAGACATGTTCGACCATACTTAAATACATTTAGTTCAGTGTGGGGGTGTTTGGTTTGGTTTGGTTCAACATCAGCACTATATAGGCTATATTATGGACGGGCCCCAAGACGGACGTCTGACAATTGTATGTTCTGCCACACACGAGACAGGGCGGGGATACCATGACTCCTGTCTCAGCCGGTCACATTATACAGTAGGGAACGCAACCGCCAGGATTCGAACTCGGGACCTTTTGCGTCGGAAGCCGATGTTCTACCCCTGGGCCACCGCGCCCCCCCACCCCCCAGTGTGGGGCGTAAGCGGATACCAATCAGTCACATGTAAACATATGGAAACGCCACAGTGCAAGTGAAAAAAGAACTAATTTTTGTAAGTCAACCATGTGATACATGTGCTCACACTCACTCGATGACGTGGTGGTCCAGGCGTAGAACATCGGCTACCGACGCAAAAGGTTCCGAGTTCGAATCCTGGCAGTTGCGTTCCCTACTGGTTGTGTCGGTGTCAGTATAATGTGACCAGCTGAGACAGGAGTCAAGCAAATGATGATCTCTACCTAATATAAATAGGAATGATACATTTTTTAGTTCATTTATTTCTTTTTGATCCTTGTTAGAACCCCGTAGAAGACGTCATTGCAGTCTTGTGGATGATTTTCCAACCTCTGTTGTTTGGTCTCATAGGTGCAGAGGTGAAAATAAGTTCCTTAAATGGAAGCACTGTTGGTAAGAATAAAAGGTAGCAGTCTGTTCTTGTTTGTTTATATCTTTTTTATATTTTCATTAATGATAAACCAAGAATTGTCATATCTTCATAAACGGCACATATATACAAAAACATCTGATTTGTTATCAAATTTGAAAAAAAAAATTTCATACTACTACTGCAAGCTGCTGCTGCCGCTGCCGCTACCACTACCATTACCACTACCACTACTGCTACTACTACTACCACTACTACTACTTCTACTACTACTACTACTACTACTACTACTACTACTACTACTACTACTACTACTACTACTACTACTACTACTACTACTACCACCACTACTACCATTACTACCACTACTACCAATACTACTACCACCGCTACCACCACCAACACTGTGCTATAATATAATTTTTGTATAAGTCATTTTTTCTACCTTTTTAGGTTATCAATAAAGTCTGTTTGTTTATGTCTGCGTCAAATTGGACACAATTTTTTGAAAAGGTAGATCTCATTTTCACCTTTACAACGATTATATCACTTGCATTTTGACATAAGTCTCACTTACACCATAATCGTAACACTGTGACAATATGTGAAATAATTACAGTTTCCATATTTTATCCTGTCCAACCATCAGGTCTAGGCATAGCGGCGCTTAGCATAGGCCTTGCCTTTCGATGTTTTGTCGCATTCCTTGCTGTGCTTGGAACGGATCTTAGCCTCAAAGAGAGACTTTTCATTCCCATTGCCTGGCTGCCTAAAGCCACAGTGCAGGTGAGTCATTGAGTGAGGGGCCTAAACACATTCACATAGTTCTTGTGGTGAGCGCTACTTTGAGGAATTCGTGATTATAACTTATGAAATGTAAAAGCTTTATTTTTTAGTATTTGAAAATGGAAGGTGCACAGTTTAATGCACAGAGCATACAACTTGTGTGTGGCGTATTGGGAAAAAGTTAACACATTCTCTTTACCCGTGCTGATGCTGTGTGCACTACATATCACTTTTGTTTGGTAACATTTACAGTTTTTCTTAACATCTGCCATCAGCAGCAGAGCAGCAATATTACAGATAGGTCCCAAAACTAATGTCTGATAGTTTTACATGCTCCCACAGAGCAGATATACAATGACGTTTGTCCCAGCTGATCACATTATTTTGATATAACGGGACAGAACCTGGGTTGTCTGATGTGAAAATAAAAAATAAAAATTTTTTAGTTAAGGTACGTGTCATTTCTGTTGTTGTTGTTATTATTGCTTCTGTTAGTGCAAGTTTTTGTTTATTGTTGTTCAGTCTAGTGGTCTCTGAGCTTCCACTCTTTTGCCTAGAGCCATGATGACGAAGGCAGCAGAACTTTGTAACTGCATTGAGATAGAATATAAGGTGCTGTTGGTAAGATCAGGTCTTGAAAGTAGGACTGACTGTATGTTAGTGCAAGTAAACATGGGAAAAAACTCTTGCTGTAATATGATTAAAAATAATGAAAAAAAAATTCTGGTGGTTTGATGGCAGTCTAATCACAGAAAATGTTTACACTAAGTTTTGTTTTTCCTCAGGCTGCCATTGGTGCTGTTGCTCTAGACAAAGCCAAAGATGTAGGAGACCCAGACTTAATAGAGCTAGGAGAAAAGGTAGGCATATAAATACTCAGTTGTTTTCTTTCTCTTGATGTCAATTTTTGATTGCATACTCTCAGACCGTTAAGAAAGGAACTGCTCTAGTTGGGGAAAGCACAGTTGTTGTTGTTGTTGTTGTTGTTGTTGTTGTTGTTGTTGTTGTTGTTGTTGCTGTTGTTGTTGTT
>RQTK01000939.1:112462-124563 GCA_003991915.1 Elysia chlorotica
ATTATTACTGTTGTAATTGTTGTTGATGTTGTTGTTGTTGTTATTGTTGTTGTTCTTGTTCTTGTCGTTGTTGTTATTTCTTCTTCTTCTTTTTCTTCTTTTTCTTCGTCTTCGTCTTTGTCTTTCCTCTTTGTCTTTGTCTTTGTCTTTGTCTACGTCATCTTCTTCTTCTTAATATTATTATTAGCATTATAATTGTATGTACATATTATGATTTTCACCGCCAGGTTCTGATGCTGGCTGTGCTAGTGATCCTCCTGACAGCCCCTTTGGGCGCCATAGGCATCACTCTGGCAGGACCTAAACTGTTGAAACGCTGCAACCAGTCTGTGAATGGAGAGCAGGCGGTGGAAGCAAAGAATTCCAGAGGAGGTGTGCAAAGAGATGCAGAAAGAGCTGAGGAAGATGGGGACAGGCCACTACAAAATGAACATGATGAACTGATTTCCAAAGGTAGTAAAGGAATTGTAGTTGCCTGAAAAAAAAAATTCTCTTAGGTGAAAGTAGAGGTAACTTACAAGTCTGTTGCAGTGTATTGATCATTGGAACATACATCTGGGTCTGTGTACAGTGAATTTCTGTTAAATTTGATATGGACTGAACTGAAAGGGAATTCCAACTGCCTTCATCATCTTTCCAAAATTTAATTTTGTATTACTCTGATAGTGTGTAACTGTAATAACAATTCTGTCTCATTTAGATATGGAAAATGCAAAAGCTGTTTTTTAGAATGCAAGCTGAATTTTAGGTTTTCAACTTCATTCTGAATGATGACTCATAGATTCAATATTGATGAATCACTCTCTTTTAACAAATCTTTTTAACATGTTGAGATGAAATCCATTTACATTCTTGAGAAGGTTTGAAATGTAGTTTTCATCAGGAAAAACCAAGGGAAGGTTGACATTATGCCCACTGGTGTTAGAAACATTTGAACAAATTATTCTGTCTCAGATAGATTTGTGGAGACAATACGGGTAAACACACTCGAACATAATGATTCCGTCTTACAGTAATATTCTATAGTTTATATTCATTTATATAAAGACTTAATGGCATTTTCTCTGATCTATGGGATCAGTATGATATTTTTATTTTAATATGAACCATTTGAAATTAAATTTTATTCACTGAACATGAATATGATATAGTGTGCAAGAAAGAGTTGTTTATGTTTCAAAATGTCAATCTTTCAACAAGTTTTGACACGCACATGGTGAAATTTCAAGTGTGTCAGTATTTTATTAGTTATTATGAGTTTTTTCCTCCCTTTAAAACTGTAATAACAAAGACAGAATGGAAAGTTTTCACTAGAGATAAGTTTAATCAAACTGTATCCCTGTAAAGAAGGGGGGCGCGGTGGTCCAGGGGTAGAACATCGGCTTCCGACGCAAAAGGTCCCGAGTTCGAATCCTGGCTGTTACATTCCCTACTGGTTGGGTCGGTGTCAGTATAATGTGACCGGCTGAGACAGGAGTCATGGTATCCCCGCCCTGTCTCGTGTGTGGCAGCACATAAAATTGTCAGACGTCCGTCTTGGGGTCCGTCCACAATATAACCTATATAGTGCTGCTGTTGGACGTTAAACTAACCCAACCAACCATCCCTGTAAAGAAGTAATTCCTTATCTTGTAGTATTTCAATGAGTAGGACTTCATTATTTTTTTTGGATTATATTTTGAAAGCCTTGACATCTCATTGAGTAATATCAAAGAGTTGGCATTGATGGTGCTAATTCATTCTTAAAAAGTACGTAACTGTGTAGTAAGTGAAAGTGAATCTCATGGAAAAGTATATTTATTTTTTGTGAAACGGTTGATACATTTTAATGTAATAATTGCAGACTTTTATGAGAATAGTTGTCAATGCATCATTTGTTTTATATCACTACTATTATGTTTTTTCTTTATATAAAAGAATTTTATTGTGAAGTGCCATAACTTTCCAGGATAATTTTGGAACTGTCAAAGCAAAATTGAAACAATCCAAATCATGATTTTTGAATTTGTATTTTTAATATACCGAAATATTCTAATTATTATTCTGTATTTATTTTCAAAGCTGTTAGCACATAAGCATCCAATATATTTTTATTGAAGTGATTTAAAATGACAATATTAGATGCACTTAATAACATTTTTTGTGTATGTCTTTAACGTCCATATTTGTTGATAGATAGAGGAAAAAAATGCTCAAAGATTCCTGGCAGAGCGCTCTGAAAGTTGCAAGACTAAGATAAGTCATGAGACAGAAACTAGAGGAATTGAGGGTTTATTCTAACTTTTTAACATGATCTTTGACTGACTACAGAGGTAGTATTAACAAAGGATTCACAGCCTCTATGAAGACTCAACATAGCAGCGTGTTCTGTTAGGATTTGAGTTTCTCTTGGTTGAGAAGCAACATTTTTACATACAGTTGCGTTCATAATTTTGATTGCAGATTTAGTTTCTCAGTCAAATTTTAAAGTATAATCAATATAAACAAAAATGTTGACATTTCAATTTTTATCCAATCTAGTCTATATTGTATTTAAAAAAATTGTTGCCTTTTTGGGGGGAGAAAAAGGAGGGGGTGGTGAGTTATAGATGTGCAGCAAAATATTTATCGATGGAGCAATCTCCATGCTAATTTTTAACAATTAAAAAGTAATAAATCATCAGAAATACAACCTAACTAGGTGAGAGGAGTTGCTTCATCAAGTTCAACAAGTTCATGTTCCTCTTCGAAAAAAAAAATAAAAACAATGTACCTGCCTTTCTTTACAACCAAAGGGAAGACTAGCATTGGAGGATTAGTACAAGCGCTATATTTTCTAATATTCCTTTTTGTGAAATTCATAAATTGAATTTAAACGTACATCTTTTTGTTTCCCCAACGGGCAAAAATGCCTGAGAGTGCTCACTTATTACAATTTCTTGTTCTGTCTTTTGATAAATCTGTGCTGGCCATTCATGTTTCTGATCTCCAAAGGTGAAAACATTGTGACTTAAAAAATGATGTATGTCTTGAAGTGATTCCCAATCTTAACTTCTCATAATCTTTTATATGTATAAAAATAATCTTAGTTACTAAAAGATGACTTTATCCACAAGTACTACTGTATCTTAAATTTTTGTCTTTAGATAATTGGTATTGGTTTTTCATTGTTTCAATATTTAAAAGGAGAAAATATTGTCAGTAAAAGACCACTGATTGTTGAAAAGCTTTTCATAAAACACACATTATAGATGTCTTGGTTATTAACCAAGACAGCTGAACATTTTTTTATGTGATGAATAAGATTTGTGAGAATGGATTTAAATTTTTTAATTGGCTTTTTAAGTGGATGTGGATGTGTGAGAAAACAAATTTGAAATATTTTAAAATGTTTTTAGTAGAATATAATTGTTGAAAGTGAATTTGAATTACTTTTATATAAAGAATGTTACTACCAAATTTTTAATATATTTTTAATAGTTAGAGACTAACAAATTCTGAGACTCTCCTACCTTTAAATGTATCAGGAGAAAAACACCACTCTCTGACTTCTGACTTTGTTTTTTTTACAGAAGTATTGAAAATTAACTCAGTGACTTCCCTTACCACATAGCAAGTAGAATGCTCTACAAGATTATATTAATCTGTGGACGTATGGATCTATGTATTAAAAATTAATATTGATCCTATTAAATAAAAAGGTAGTTAAAAAGAGCAAAAAAGTTTTCATTTTGTTTTCAAGTGTTTGTATTGTACAAAGTAACACTGGACAAAGTCTGCTTTCTCTCTGCTTTTATTTTCTGAAATGAATAGTACTTGTTTTAGCTAAGACCACAGGAAGAAAGTGGATTTAAATCGTCATACTACCTCTCTCTTCTTTTCCTCTTTTCTCTATCCTTTCGATCCATCCATCTCTCTCTCTCTATTTGCATCGCTCATCTCTGTCTTTATTTCTCACCTCTCTCAATCTCTCTTTCTGTCTCTCTCTCTCTCTCTCTCTCTCTCTCTCTCTCTCTCTCTCTCCCCCCCTCTCTCTCTATCTCTCTCTTTTTCAACCGCGTATTATCTCCGCCGAGAAAATTATAACAGCTATTAATGCGGTGCCTGAAATTATATTTTAAAATTTAAAATAAAAAAAATAATCGCAATGTTATTCAAAATATGCCTACTTAAAACAGCAGTGCACCTAGCGTCCAACACAGCCCTTCGTAGGAAATCCAATTTGGCTCTAACAATCTAGTAGATAGGAGAGGCTTTTTATCGAAAAAAAAACAACAAACCACAACATGAAAAGTATGAGCGTAAGTATTCAACATAATTTCAAGTTTTCACATTGCATTGTGTTCTGTAAGGCATTGTTAGTTTCTATAAAATGAGATTCTCACGTCATTTGGATCAATTAAATACCTTCCACCTCACTGGTAATGTAAACATTATATACACTGCCTCTACTTACATAATTATGTCGATGAGTTATTTATGGAAGACATGGGTCATGATCAAGGCGTACAAAAATATACGCCTTGACAAGCAGAAATGTCATGGTGTCATTTTCCGTTTGGGCGCTTTATGTCCTCTTTTAAAGACTTAACTAGTCGCACCGTTAAGCATTACTCACCCTCCTGCTTGAAAGGCTGACTGGAACCTAAATTAGATCTCATGTCTTCCAACTAAGTAAAATAACTCTTGGTGATATCAACTGCCCTCTACCTATCACACATTTTGTTAATAACTATCGCTGGTTTCCAAGTTAATAATATACCATAAGCACTATACATTCATAGTAAACAAGAAAAAAAAGATTACCTTTAGTTTAGATTAAACTGTTTTAGGCCTACTAACTACATAAGGAAATTTAGAAAAAAAACACACACATTCAAAACCACGTCTTTATACAATAGTATATACAAAATGTAAGTTATGCGGTCCCATAACAGAACGGGTTGATTAAATAATCAATATCTTGAGAATATCATCGGTTCGTCCAACGTGCTTGACAAATTGCTTAGATGGGTCTTGGAATTTTTACCACAGTGAAAAGTTGAAAATTTATAACACATTTTGTAGGGGCGGATTTCAGGTCTATGTTTCTGTCCTAGTGTTCATGGTCCCACAATCAATGCGTTGATAAATATAATATATTAATATCTTGAGAATATCATCGATTGGTCCACTGTGCTTGAAAAGGACCATGAGAAACGGTGAGAAATGCTAGCCAGATCCAGTGACGCCCGTAAAGTCGTCCACACCAATGGATAGGTAAAGCCAAAATACTAAATAGCTGGAATGCGTACTTCCATTTTCGTTAGGAATTAATTTTTAAATGTTAAAGAGACAAGAAAGGTCATAAGTTAATAAACTCTCAGCCATGAAAGCCGCGACCCACGATAATCATTAA
Organism: Elysia chlorotica; assembly: GCA_003991915.1. NCBI lineage: Eukaryota > Metazoa > Mollusca > Gastropoda > Plakobranchidae > Elysia > Elysia chlorotica. The sequence continues at coordinate 117,840 of RQTK01000939.1, forward strand.
TCCTCACTAGATTTCGAACCAACGAGAATACTTTGAGCGATAGAAAAAGAGAATTAACCAGTAACATGGAAATTATTCAAGGCACAACTGGAGGGCACACATACTCATAGATACAACTACAAGTGATAAAACAAAAGGGCTCATCGGGAAACTATAAATTATAATATAGAACTAACAATGTATGAGTGAGGCGATACTGTCTTATTAAATCTTTGTTTTAGGATTGCAATTTTAACCACAGTGATAAGTTGAAATTTCGTTAGGGATTCATTTTTAAATGTTAAAGAGACAAGAAAGGTCATAAGTTAATAAACTGTCAGCGGCAGAACCATGGAAGCCGCGACCTTGATGAACGTTAATTCACACTCGATTTCGAACCAGTGAGAAAAAGACAATTAACCAGTGATATGGAAATTATTTAAGGCACAGCTGGAGGGTACATATACTCATTGATACAACTACAAGTGATAAAACAAGAGGGCTTAGAGAGAAATTATAACTATAATATAAAACTAACATTGTATGAGTGATGCGATACTTCTAAGGCCTTTGTTGTAGGTTCCGTTTTTAAGCATAATATGTATTGCAATGTTTTGTGGTAGGATCTCGTTTTTTAATCCCAATTAGGTGTGGCATGCTTTGAGTTTTTCAACTTTGTGGGAGGGTCTAATAAAATGTGTGGCATCTTTGAGTTTTTCAACTTTGTGGGAGGGTCTAATAAATTGTTTAAGCCACTATGTATGACATCTTTAAATGTTTTCAAAGTTTTGTGGTAGGGTTTAAGGAAAATGTATAACATCTTTAAAGGTTTTCAAAGTTTTGTGGTAGGGTTTAAGCAAAATGTATAACATCTTTAAAGGTTTTCAAAGTTTTGTGGTAGGGTTTAAGCAAAATGTATAACAGTATTAACACCTTTAAAGGTTTTCAAAGTTTTGTGGTAGGGTTTAAGCAAAATGTATGACACCTTTAAAGGTTTTCAAAGTTTTGTTGTAGGGTTTAAGCAAAATTTATAACACCTTTAAAGGTTTTCAAAGTTTTGTGGTAGGGTTTAAGCAAAATGTATGACATCTTTAAAGATTTTCAAAGTTTTGTGGTAGGGTCTTGTTTTTTTCTATTGCCTCCCTTCTCGTCGTCCATATTTAGCGCGGGGTTGACGTGGCCTTGAGGGCTGTTGTCTTCCTCTGTCCTATGAAGCAGCTTGGGACCCACCATCGCGATGATGGCCGAGCCTATGGGAGCCGTGATCAGTATGGCCAGGAACGCGATGGTTAGCACCTGTGGATGCGTGATTTACACGAAATAGATTAATGTTAAAAGATAACAAAATAAACGTTATAATGTCTAAGCTAACCGTATGTTGTTGTTGTTGTTGTTGTTGTTGTTGTTGTTGTTGTTGTTGTTGTTGTTGTTGTTGTTGTTGTTGTTGTTGTTGTTGTTGTTGCTGTTGTTTTTGTTGTTGTTGTTGTTGTTGTTGTTGCTTTTGTTTTTGTTGCTGCTGTTGTTGATGTTGTTTGTATAGGACATATCACCCGCTAACACCCTTTGGAATTTATACCATGAGCTTTGTTTTTCTTCTTCATGGTTCCATCCAAATAAGAAGTACATTAGTGTGTAGAAGTTATTATATGGCATTGTTCTAACTAAAGATACCTATAATATTGATTATGTTTATCCGACAAGTGCATCTAATATTGGGTATGCAAACCTGCAAAGTTAAAAGAAAAGATCACGATGTAGCAATTTTACCAAATTAGTCTAAAATGTGAAAACCCTCTAAAATAACACTTTTATACTAACAGCAAGAAAGAAAATGCACACAAATTCTGTTTTGCCTCTAAAGGAGGCAACATATTTTCTAACGAAATAAAAATGTTTTAAAGGTCTAAAAACTTTTCTTAGTAACTGTTTTTATGTCTTTTTTCGTAGGTAAGTTTTATTTGCAACTAGCCCTGTTTTTAGATCGCTACATCTAGTATAATGCATTCACTGCCTTAGGACATCATGGGCACAAGATAGCCGTTACCGTGCTGACGTGCCGTAAAAACAACTCACTCACTCACTCACTCACTCACTCACTCACTCACTCACTCACTCACTCACTCACTCACTCACTCACTCACTCACTCACTCACTCACTGACTCACTCACTCACTCACTCACTCACTCACTCACTCACTCACTCACTCACTCACTCGCTCACTCACTCACTCACTCACTCACTCACTCACAACTATAATTTTTCTTCTGATTAAGACCGGAGATTAGGCCCACCTTTCGCCGTATAGGATCCCCCAGGGGAACCTAGGAGACGTTAAACCCGGAGAGAGGGAGAGAATTCTCTCCCTCTCTCTATAGAGAACATTAGGCGCACCTTCTTGCCGTTGGGAATGAGGTCCGTCTCCCCTCTGTCCACTGCCGTGTCGTAGGCGACCGCGCCTATGGCGGCCTGGACTGTGGCCTTGGGGAACCAGGCGAGGGGCAGGAAGAAGCGCTCCCTGAGGTTCAGCTCCGAGCGCAGCGCCACCAGACTAGCCACGCACATCCTGACAGCCAGGCCCAGGAACAGCACGCCGATACCCAGACCTGGGGGCGACCAAGTGTTGACTCATTTTGGTTTCGTTTGGTTTGGTTTGGTTTGGTTTGGTTTGTCCTCTGAACATTAATAGTTGTTTTTTTTCCATTGTATCATAAAATGTTGTTGACTAAATTTTTATCATAATCTAAGATACATTTCTGGTAAATTTTCATTTTTGTACTTTACCATAGGGAAGAAGTAGTGTAGTTCTCTGCACATTAATAGTTTTTTTTCTCATTGTATCATAAAATGTTGTTGACTACACTTTTATCATAATTTAAGATACATTTCTGGTAAATTTCAAGTTTTTTTCCTTAATCTGGTAAATTTCAAGTTTTTTTCCTTCAACCATAGGGAAAAAGTATCGTTTTGAAAATTTAAAAAAATCTAAAAAGCCGGTTGGTTTGTCTGCAATCATAACAAGCAACATGCAAATTATTAGTATTGATGCATTTTCAACATTAATAAGTCAAGGGTATATGCTTAACACATTGTAAAGTTCCTAACTTGATAAAATATAAAACAAAAATGGTAAAAAAATATTTGCATATGCCCTTAAAATGATGCGGCATAAGGAAACGTACATGGAAAGGTTATCCAAAATGTGCTTGTATTTATTGCTTACTATTTTCTGTAGAGAGTCCAAACCATAAACTTAGAAACATGTTAGAAATTATAAAAAAAAAGACCCGAAGACTGGTTTAGTTGGGTTTGTTGTTCTCTAAACGTACAATGTCATCAACACGGCTATTGTACATGCCACCACAAAGAGACGGAGGAAAAATAACAAAGAGGGGGTAGGGATGGGGTTTCTATGATTTCTGGTCACATAAAACTAATACCGACATAACTAGTACACTAATTGATTGCCTTATTTAAAGATTTGATGGCGAAGGTCTATTTTGGAATCAATCAACTAAAGTGGTAATGTCATAGAAAGAAAATTCACAAAGAAGTTAAGTGCCGAAACGATTGAATCTAGCTCGCTAATAATTATCTACACATACGCTAAGAAATGCCACAGATTTTTTATATCACTTAAATTACTGCCACGAAAAAACGTCTGTCCTCACCAACTGTGTCAGCATCCAGAGTGGACATGTCCACTGCTGACCCGATGAGGCCAAAGAGCAAGGGCTGGAAGACCATCCACAACACTCCCGTGACCTCCTCCACCGGCATCTGTGTTGGGGAGGGGCGGGGGGTCATTGTAATATTTCAGTACTAGATCGTTTGTCTAAGCGTACACAACTGGGTCCATATGACCTCTCAGTCGATTGTCAATTTGACATGGAACATAGAATGCACCAGACTTGTGTAGACCACATTCAGTTACACAAACAATGGGAAAAACTAGGTCAGCATAGTATTTTTTTCTTAGAACAGCTATACTAATTTTATTTAGTTTGCCATACCCCTGAGGCACACATTTTGTAAAACGCATGTAGTGGAACAAGGCAGAATCTCAACTAAAACCCTTTCGATCACAACTAAAGACAACAATGGAAAATAAACCAAGACAACAACAACCAACCATCCAACCAACAAACAACGAAAACAACAAACAAAAAAATCCATTGGTCCGTCGGTCATCAATATATCTATCAACAAATCCTGAGTCATGACATCCAACCAATCCAGTAACTTCGTCTATAAAACCCAACATTTTCAAGACTGCGGTGTTTAGAAAAACAAATAACCTAAGTCACATTCTATTATCAATTAGTTATACCTTTTTGCCTGTGCCGCGGTATTCATCCTTCCACCGGTAGGCGGCGACAAACGCCAGTGATAGACAGCCGAGAGGTCCGCTCCCTGACCAATTGATGGCCTTACTGCCAAATATGGTCAGAAGCCCCCCACCAATCAGCAACACTGATCGGAAAAGAGACAGATTTTTCTGGCGACGATGAAATTAAATGTAAGCATTAATCCGAGTCCACTTGTAAAAATGAACAATGTTAGTGAGGATCAATCTAAAAAAAAAGACAATAAAGGTGCCTCTAAAGCAGTGGCAAGCCAGCATTCGCAAGATTGCCTCTCAAAACTCAGGTCTGTAAGTACAACGTAGCGGTATTTTACGACTCATCGAGAATATGAGATAAAGAAGGCTGGCTAGTAGTCTTGAGCTACTGCGACGTTGTACTTACGGCCTTCAGTCTATGCGTTTTAATCAAATTATAGTTTTGCACTGAGCATCTGAACTGTTTTAGTTATTGTCTGGTTTGTCAGTCTTCATAGGCTGCACTAGTTTCCAATGCAACGAGAATTAAGCTTTCAAATCGATAATTATGAACTCTCAGAAGTAGTATAAACTGTATCTTCGTAGCGACAGTCATCTCTGTATTTCTACTCACGCTGGACTTTTGTGGAAAGTACCATAGAATGACACCGAACGTTGATCCAAAGGCGATTCCTACCAGAGCTTCTAGCGGTCCCTTACACACGATCCACGCTAGGTCACCTGAGGAAAGATGAAAAACAAACCATCACGGAATACATAATATAATTACAAGAAAGAAAGAAAGCGCGTCTCTCTTTCTACAACAGACATCAGTGAACCCAACACTATAGACAAAAGCCTACCCTGAGAGGAACAATCGACTAGCGCAAGCCGAAATTAGAGATGGTCAGTCCTTAGTACAAAGAAACGGCAAGTGCTTTGGATATGTACGCAAAACGTCTTGGGTTTGAATCTCAGCATTTCATCTTCGAAATAGTATTCTTTAATTTTTCAGGCAACCTATAGGAACTAAAACTAAATACAGAAGCGTCTCCGGAGTCCTGATAAAAACTAACTCTGAGCACAATCCCAGCGGTTTTGATGGCTAGTACTGCGTCCTAGAGCATGGTTAGCGCGTTGGAGTGGCAAACAAGACATCTTGGGTTCGAATGTCAGCTGGTGCCCATGTCTTTATACATCATTCCTAAGGGGATGTAAAACTGAAGTAACGAGCAACGAGACGGTAAGTCCTTTAGATCGGCGATCGAGAGATTCAAGGTCGGATTTTTAGCTGATGCCCCCGTATCCATGCCAGGATTCTGCAGAGAACTATGGCGTTGGTTGCTTCAACCTCGAGCTTCAGCATCTAAGCTACATCTGAGACGAATACCGATACTATATATTTTACACGCTGCCACTTAGAGACATGGCGTGCGTACCATAATTTTTGTCTCAGCTGGACATAATTATTATACTGACTTAAGCGACGTAAATGCAAACTGAGAAGCGTACTGTGTATTGGGTAACATTGCATCCATCATACGTTAGTACCCTGGATCGGCGAGCCAGAGATCCAATGTTCAAATCTATGACAGGGTTTGTTTAACGTCCAACAGCAGCATTATATAGACTATATTGTGGACGGGCCCCAAGGCGGACGTCTGACAATTTTATGTGCATGCTGCCACACACGAGACAGGGCGGGTATACCATAATTTTTGTCTCAGCTGGACATTATTATACTGATTTAAGAGACGTAAATGCAAACTGAAAAACGTGCTGTATAATGGGTAACGTTGCATCCATCATACGTTAGTACTCTGGATCGGCGAGCGAGAGGTCCAAGGTTCAAATCTATGACAGGGTTGGGTTGTTGGGTTGGTTTAACGTCCAACAGCAGCACTATATAGGATATACTGTGGACGGACCCCAAGGCGGACGTCTGACAATTTTATGTGCTGCCACACACGAGACAGGGCGGAGATGACTCCTGTCTCAGCCGGTCACATTATACTGACACCGACCCAAGCAGTAGGGAACGCAACAGCCAGGATTCGAACTCGGGAACTTTTGCGTCGGAAGCCGATGTTCTACCCCTGGACCACCGCGCCCCCTCTTTGACAGGGAAATAGACTGATGACAGAGAGACAGATGCTTACCCTGAGAGAAGCAGACGCTGAGCATGACCCCGAAGCCTGTGATGGCCAGTACAGCGTCCAGGGAGACCGCAGCGATGACCAGAGTGGGGATGCCTTTGTCCAGGCCGTAGCCTTTCTCTGAGAGGCCCAGCATGGAGGGGACCACAACAGCTGGGGATACCACGGACAGCACGAACCTGTGGAACAGCGGGCTTAGTTACGTCTTATTCTACTTTCTTTATAGGAGAGAGGGAGAGAGAGAGAGAGAGAGAGAGAGAGAGAGAGAGA
>RQTK01000939.1:124569-184569 GCA_003991915.1 Elysia chlorotica
CTATCTATCTATCTATCTATCTATCTATCTATCTATCTATCTATCTATCTATCTATCTATCTATCTATCTATCTATCTATCTATCTATCTATCTATCTATCTATCTATCTATCTATCTATCTATCTATCTATCTATCTATCTATCTACCCTCTCTCTCTCTCTCTTTCTCTCTCTCTCTCTCTCTCTCTCTCTCTCTCTCTCTCTCTCTCTCTCTCTCTCTCTGACAGACAGAGACAGATAAAGAGACAGAGACAGAGACAGAGGCAGCGACAGACAAATAGATCGGCCATCTCGTTTCTCTGAAAGTCCAAGCATGGAGGGGACATAACTGGTAGCAGAAACTTGTCAGATAGCCATTATAGTTACTCTTAGTAGCTGTTTTTATAATAGTTTATTATTATGCATTTTCGAACTTATTCTTACTTCAAATTAAAAAAAAAAATGATTAAAGAGAGAAAGATGTAATGCCCTTTGATTTTTTTAATAGAAACAATTTATTATGGCGTATAATGTAACAGGATGGATTTTACCATGCGTTACATATTTTAAGGTCTAAGAGTAGAGTGGGGATGTTTGTCGGATCAGTATACCCCATTACCTTTCTTTGTATGAAGTATGGTTCAAATTTTGTTACCAATTTCACGGCTTTTGATTTTAATTCTCTGTTTTCAATTTTGTAATTGCTCGATAATTTTTGACGAAACTTGGAAAAAATTTAATCTGGAATTTCTCGTGACAGCTTTTTTTAGATAATGATCGCTCTTTCTTTCTTTTTTATTTTTTATTTTTTTTTTATTTCCCTATTGACACAGGTGGGTTAACATGTTATTTTTCACTTGATTGCTGGCGTATTTTACCATACGTTAGTAATAAAGTTAGTCTAAGACAGTGGATGTTTGTATAGTGTCTCTTTGAATCCATAACCTTTGCTGATAACCCAGGCTCATCATAGCATTAAAGTTTCTACTCTCTAAAGATCTAGATCAATTCCATTAAAAATGCCCTTTCAGTATCCTAGACATGATTGATGTAAAAGATTGCGGCGTGCACAATAAATGATTGCGCTGAGATTTTTTGCGCGGCATCCATTTCAAGGACTAATCATTCGGAAAATCCCGATTGCTGTCGTGTTGTAATTTGTAATACGCCTGGCTCGCACTTGTTTTCCGATTCACCGATTTTTCTGACGATAAGGCAGCGAGAAGATGGCAAAAGTTTGCCTTGACATAGTAACCTCTTTCGGTTTAAAATGGCGGGGTAAGCTTTTGTTGCCGTCGCCTCTATTCATCATTTTGAAAAGCACACTATTCTCTGGTGCCCTTTGGAATGTCTAAGTGGTTAAATGTGACGGATTATTTAAAGCTTTTAAACCATTATTATAAGATGCAGATTAAGTTGATTTCACAATGGGTCTGACCTGTTTCTCACAAAAGTCATGTGATGCTTGTAAGTTGTAAGTGGGTTTGTGAAAACAGTTTTTTTAATAGGTCTATGCTCTAGCCCAATCAGCAGATTGTTTACAAAAAGAAATACGACTATCAAGTGATTTTGTTTACGTTTTTTTAGTTGTTTTTTTTAAAGAGAAAAATGTCATCCCCATTAAAGTATCGTTTCTGATCAAAGCACGATGCTGATACTGCCGTGACTTAGTTTCAATAGCCACTCTGTAAACATGTAGTTCAATAGTGTGTGTGGACGCCGCTTCGTTCCCTGTCCGCCCCATCATTCTCTCTCCCCGTCTCTCTTTCCTTCACGTTTCTCTCTTCTCCTCTCCCTAGCCTCCCATCTCGCCTCCATTTACTCAAGCCAGGAGGAAGTGCCAGGCCCCCGAGAGACCCAGTATGAACCTGGCCACCATTCCGTCTCCTCCTCTCCCTCCCACTCCATTCTCTCTCCCCTTCTCCATCCCTCCCCATCCTCCTCCCTCTCTCTCTCTCCCTTCCTGCTCATTGCCTCTCCCCCTCTCCTTCCCATGCCATTCCTCCCCCCTCACCCTCCCTTTCTCCCCATTCCAATTCTCTCCACCCTCTCCTCCTTCTCCTTCCCCCTCTCTCTCCCTTCCTGCTCATTGCCTCTCCCCCTCTCCTTCCCATGCCATTCCTTCCCCCTCTTCCTCCCTTTCTCCCCATTCCAATTCTCTCCACCCTCTCCTCCTTCTCCTTCCCCCTCTCTCTCCCTTCCTGCTCATTGTCTCTCCCTCTCTCCTTCCCATGCCCTCCCTTTCCCCTCACCCTCCCTTTTTCCCCATTCCAATTCTCTCCACGGGGTCAAGGCCGAGCCCTGCCCGGGTCAGGATCACCGTCAGAGCGATAGACCTACGAGAGGGAGGTTTAGGGGGGGTAGATAGTGGGAGAGAGAGAGAGAGAGAGAGAGAGAGAGAGAGAGAGTGGAGAGAGACAGAGAGACAGAGAGAGAGAGAGAGAGAGAAAGAGAGAGAGAGAGAGAGAAAGAGAGAGAGAGAGAGAGAGAGAGAGAGAGAGAGAGAGAGAGAGAGAGAGAGAGAGAGAGAGGGGGGGGGGGAGCTCTCTGTGTATAAACAGACAATATTTTGGGGGATTAATAAATCAGTATTTTATTGAGGAAATGTAACAATACACATGCGATCGCCAATAGCATATGAAATAATGGTTTATTTGTTTGTTTTGTTACTCAACGCCCGACGTCACCTTTATATAGGTCATTTTGTGGACAGGCCCCTAAAAGACTTATGCAACTAGACTAAATCGCGCACGGATCCCGACGCTTATGTCTGAAAACTTCACCTGCTACAAGATAGAGACAGGGCGTGGATACCAGGACCTTTGCCTCAACCAACCCCATCATAATGTAACATTTACCAATGTGTTGGCTAAAAGTGTGAGGTAAATCATTATACATGCCTGCCTTATTTCACGTGAGAGCATACCTGGCAGTGGAGGACCAGGCAGGATCGATGTCCTTGGCGACGTCAATGCCTGGAACATTGGCCAGGAGACAGCCGACCACCAACATACCCAGCAGGGGCGGGAGCGTGGTCGGCTGGATGACGTAGCCGCCACACCAGGCCCCGATGAACAGAATCAGCATCGGGTAGAGGGATCCGCCAGGCACAGCCTCGCTCTTAGTCATGGAGATGAGGGCCGCCCACCACACGCCGAAAATGAGCAGAGTGACCAGGACTGCGGCGACCTTCCCCGAGAGCGGAAACAGAAACCACTGGCCAGCCCTCCTCAGGGGAGATGGGTTGTCCGGCAGCGGGTGGGAGGACGCCAGGAAAGGTCGTGACGCTCTGTGGAGGAACGTGGTTAGAGACGCGCAGAGCTCAGAGCGCCGGCTGTGGGTGGTGTAGGGATTGATGTGCCGGCTGGGTGGCTGCTGCGTTTCGCAGTCTCTGGCTTTGGCATGGCCTGAGGATTGGGAACGAAGCTTAGAGTCAGTTCATATTATAAACAAAAAAACCCCAACAAAAATAGGTAAAAGATAAGAAAGAAACATCCTCCCATAAAAGTCAGCAGCAACAACAACAACAACAACAACAACAACAACAACAACAACAACAACAACAACAACAACAACAACAACAACAACAACACAGAAAACTCAACAGTAATCATACAATAAATTATTATAAAAACATAAAATAATACGCTACAAGTACAAAGTTTCCCTTTGTGTATTTTAAACAAAAATTACTATACGAGTTTGATGGTAGTGCAGCGCAAGGACTTGAACAATTTCAATGTTGTTGTTTTTTTACTCATGTTAAAGGATGGGGTATATTATTTGACTTTGATTAGCATATTTGTAAAGTTAGCAGCTTTCTTGTGGTACCTTGTGACACCAAATTGTTCTATATCCATAGGCGTCTCTGTTCTGCCCCATACTTTCACCAATGCCTTCTTAACAAATCTTATCTTATTGTACATTTTTTCATATTCTTTGAGGTGACAGGGCAATATAAACAAATAAGGACCATTGGTGTTATATTACATTTATTGAAATGCTATAGGATTTGACACTGTTCGTTTCTCACCATATCCGTTGGACTCCATGGGCCACCTCTTGATGTGATCATTATTGTCGGAGTCACCGTTTGGAGCGGTCTGCTCAGCCATGCTGGGAGATTCCAAACACTCTTAGTACGCTCCTTCTTGCAGCGTATATCTGCTACGATGAAAGAAAAGAAAAATTAGTATGTGGATGTAGCAAAGGTCTACCGGTAAAATTTTTCTGCAGCATCGTACATAGAGATAACGGTACAGTTCGACGTGCTTGGTTTATTAAAATAATGAAAACAAGGGAAATTAATAAATAATTTATTATTGTCCGTGCAAAAACATATTTTTACGCAGCTGTTGTTTACTGTAATGTTCTCTATAGAAGGAGGGAGAGAATTCTCCGGGTTTAACGTCTCCTTGGTTCCCCTGATGGATCCTATACGACGTTAAACAATTCAAAATATTGTGATTTTCCCTAAGATGCTGCCATTACCGCTGTCAAAACTGGTTCACCTTGTCTCTAAGCCAGATTTACACGAAAATTAGTCTTGGCCTAGCGTTAAAAAAAAACAACTTACAAGTGTATTTTCAAAACCTCTTTAACTTTTTCTCCATACATGTGTTCATTTTTTAAAAGTTTGGACGTAGGATAACACACGGCAGGACATGTTACCATTTCTGGCACAGGGGAAAAACTTGTGTGTCTCGGTCTGGACCACTCCCCCGACAAAGATGACGTTGTATTTTAGGTAAAACTAAAGACAAACTTGAGAATGGACGATTTTGCTTCTAAGCAGATACGATTGTAAGACGTCAGTTTGGGGACCATCCACAATATGGCCTATATGGTGCTTACGTTGGACCTTATACCAACTCCGCCACAACTGCAGCTACTTCTCAACATATATGTCGTTTTAATAAAATGAAAAAAAAACACGCAATTTTTATGAAAGTTTATATAATCCTGCTGTAAAACAAGAAACGCATAGTAAACATACTATCGCTGTATGTGAGATGTATTCAGGTAAGTGGTGTAGAATATTACTTGAATTAAAAATAGTATAGGCGCATGCATCTTTAAGCTATGTTAAAACGTCGTTTTTTTAAGTTCATTTAAAAGATTATGAAAGCTATATAAAAGAAGAAAGTATGGGTAAGAGAGAAATGCAGCAAGGGAGGTATAGTCAGAAATAGATTGGTAGCCGGGTAAATGTAGAAATTTATCAGATACATGGGGAAAAGAAAAAAAGAGGCATGAGAGAGAGAGAGAGAGAGAGAGAGAGAGAGAGAGAGAGAGAGAGAGAGAGAAAAGAGAGATAGAGAGAGAGAGAGAGAGAGAGAGAGAGAGAGAGAGAGAGAGAGAGAGCGATAAAAAGAGAAATATGTAGATTATAGAGACGGGTGCGATTTATAGACCTTGTAATACAAATTACAACAATCGAGTACGTTGCCTACACATTAAGTTACTTTTCCAGACAGGGCAACAAAAACAATCAAAAATTCAAACAAAACAAAAACTCAGTCACGAGTGCATTTTCCTATTGACCTGGAGTTCGCATTCGCATCCGCGCTCAGCCAGACCCCTAAGTCAAACCGTTAGCCGTTATTTCCGTCAGTCTCCCAGTCCAGCCCCGTTTGTTCCTTTTCCAGCGCTGTCCAGCCGCCTCCCTGGCTAACCATAGTGACCATAGCGCTGTGAGAGTGAGTGACGGCCGTCGTTTGTCATGTCTCTTCCTGCTCTATAAATCACACACTTGTCCTGGCCTTATCCAACCCTGACACTTGGCCAGTGTTATCCGACGGGGTCCGAGCCCGCTTGTCCCAGCTACAGCAAAATGATGAAGTATTAGCGGACCCGTGGACCGGTGGGCCGGCCCTGTGTTTCTTTTCTTCTAGTAGGTTTTAATAGAGGCACTGCGATGCACTCGACGATAACTAATGACATAATTAAGACCCTTAGACATAAGGTTTTCTGATCGCTGATTGGCTTCATCAATGTTGGGTAGGCCTAGAGGCATGATGGCACGCCGGTGCATGCAGATTCCTTTACCGATCGTTTTTGGTTTACTATGGGGCCCGATATCGTAAGACCTTTACTACTAGTACTCCCCTCCTCCTCTTCATCTCTTTCCTCTCACGAGTGTTGTGACTCTCTATTGCTACCCCCCCCCCCTTACCCTGCTCCTCCCTTTGAAAAAAAAATATGGAAATATATATTTCGGTGAATGTCTATTTCTTTCCATTTCCTCCAAAAGACTGTCCTGTCTCCTCCTTTATGGTGACCTTGCGCTTTTCCCACACAGCGTTACTATGTTTTATGCCTCTTTTTCTTTCGTGTTTTTGTTTCCGTTTTCCGCGAATACATGTACTTAGTTTCGTTTTAAACATAATTTTCCTCCTGTGTAACTTAATTTTTTGCACTTGTTTTCTTAAGCATGCACCCCCCCCCCTCTTTTCTCGTTTATCTGGATCGCCAAAATCTGATTGTGTTCTCTATTTACATGTTAGGATCGTGGGGATGGGGAGGGGAGGTGGAAAGAAAGATGTGTGTGTGATTCGATCATTTGAGGTGGGAGGAGGGTAGGGATAGTAACGAAAGTAAAAGCGCGTTTTTGGTTCTTTGCATGTTGTGGTTTTTTCTACTTTACATTTCCTCCTTAAGTTAACTGACAGATGTACACGACGGAGCAAGTCAAGGATGGCGAATTCTAAACAGACAGTACAATGGTGTTGTTAAAAAAACAGCATTGAAACATAATGAATCAGTATACATTTTAAAAAATTGTAAGGCTTTTTTTTCCAAAATAAAAAGCCATCGGTTTTATTTGAATTATGCAACCAGCAAAAACTTTAGAAGTTGTTTGAATTATAGTCGACAATAACTGTAACAAAGCTATTAAAATCAATTCTAATGCATCTCATTAAAGTATCTTCGTATATTATTCTGAAAGCAACTTGAAAAACGTATACCAGCAAAGTTTACCTTGAAGTAACACCGTGAGGTAATTCAATTCAGAATAACATTTACAAATTGGATAGTGAGTTTTCATAGTTAAGCCTACCTGTAAAAAAATAATTAGAATATTATCGAACACTTATACTAGTAAAAAACGAAGAAGAAAAGACAACAAACACAGAGGGCAAAATTGCGGTTCGACATTTTTTCAAACATTGAAATGGACTTATCATGCCTGTTCTCCTTCCCCTGTATTTTATCAAGGGTTTGGTAACAGGAGACATGTACTTAAAGTTGTAGCAGAGAGATAGAAATAGAAAGAAACAGTGAAGGACAGAAAAACATAAGGATCAATTCAAACGAAAGATAGTGTGAAAGAGAAAGAGAGAGAGAGGGAGAGAGAGAGAGAGAGACAGAGAGAGAGAGAGAGACAGAGAGACAGAGAGACAGAGAGAGAGGATACGAAAGATATACAGTGACAACTTTTCAGGAGATTTTTAAGGTAACAGAGATATACATAGTAGTCATGCATACATACGCACTGATATAGATATAGAGCTATATAGAATCATATAAAGGCTAATGTCTGATAATTTAATTTGATGTCACACAGAGACAATCCTGGAAGACGATGACTCCCGTCGATGCAGGACACATTACACGGATAACAAGCCAATTAGTATTTAATTCGACATAATTATAAATGTTTTCCCTGTCTAGGATTTCGAACCACGGACTTTCCGATTGGGAGACTTTACCTCTTGCCTTAGTTCGCCCACCGATAAAAAGATAGAGAGAGAGGGAAAGAAAATAAAGAAGCCAGTGATTATATAACAACAATACCTTTTTTTTAAAAAATCAAGATTTCGAATGAAAGAAAGTCACAATGATCGAAGCAGACAAAAAATCAACATGCAATGGAAGTCACAATGAAGCCACTTATTTATAAGAAACACTTAGTTTAATGAATTTTATGTTGTGCAGGCTGAAGTACATTAACCCTTTCAATGCACCATTCTGTCTGAAGAATTAATTGAACTATGTAACGGTCGCCTTTGTTAAGCAAGATGTGTCATTTAATTTGATCAATGGGGACTGGTGCCTTGGATTTTTGCCATATCGACCTCCTATAAAAATGCAATCTTCATCGACAAACTTATTAATTGTGAGTATGACAAGTCATTTGCCTGGTTTATTTGTTTAAAAAGAAATAAGAAAATCAATAAACCTAGGGGACAAGAACGGAAACTTTCGACTTTTACAGCAGCAGGGATGTCGCCCCAAATCGCTCGCCCTTCTGTACGGCCCCTTTATTAAGGCCGACGGCCTGTTGAAAAATAGTAGGGCCAGAAAATGTCAAGTGCTCTCTTGGTCGAAACTTTCTCAAATCATAGGCAAAGTCACCGAAACAAACAAACTTGTACTTCATTTAGAGTCAAAGTGAGGTGCATCATTAAACTGGTTTGGCAGAGTTGGGGTAGCTAACATTGTTGGGTCAATAGGCTAGTAACATAAACGGAATATACTCTCCGAGTATCATTCTGTCCTAAGAATGATGATAATCTAAAGAATATATCACTGTTTACTCCAGCGATAGAATAATGTACTCTCTTCAATCAATTCGATGACCTGACCTGTTCTTTGGGTGGCTTCGCTCTAAACACTAATACATTGCGGTTACTATCCTGTCGATGCCCAGAATACATGATCCACGTTCTGAATTGTTAGCGGGGATTTGTGTCAAAAGTGTCCGAAGTAATTCAGCTTGGAAAAAAAAAGCACCGGAAGAATTATCATGTATAAACCTAAGTCGTCTTAAAGAGTACGGTGCACGAAAAGACTGACACTTTATCATGCGAAACGTGACAGGATAAATTAAGGAAAAAATACTAATATAGTTAGCATAAGACTTACATTAAGTTCTGTACAATATTCTGGAAGATGTATGATTCCAAAGACAACAAACTGAAGAGGATCCCCCAAGAAACTAGATATCAGCTGAACCGAAGAGAATTATGTGGGTTCAATTAAAACTAGAGCGTGATTGTCTGTTTTGAATGTCCTAACTAGATTCTGAAGCAACGAAGTTAGAAGCTTGTTAAATACGAGTAATATTTGGTTCATAAAACCACATCCTCATTCGCCCCCTCCCTTCAAATATCCAAATCCTCACCAAGATAATAAAAAATATCTTCAATGACGATAATTACACGGATTTATTAATTTCCCGTCATCTCATTTCGAAACCGCTTTTTGAGCCCTGGCCATTCATCTTAAAATATAGGCACTCATGTAAAAGGTGTTTGGATCCTTTTATTAATCATATAGTATGCCCTATTTATGTGCTCCTCTAACCTATTTCACTTCGACCCTGTTTTCAAAAGGCAGTTATATGTGACGGATGTGGGTCACTAAAGTGAAAAGTGTCGATAGAAGCTTGCCAGCATGTCCAGTGTAGAATCGCCAGAGACTCAAGAACGATCACATATTCCAACAAGATGTAATTAGCCAATGGAACATGGAGCACAATTCATGTTGAGCGAATACTTTGCACATTTTAAAAACAAAATGCGCATTTTAGTAAGAACAACCATGCTGCTCGATTAAGCAAAGATAGTTTTGATGAAACACACAGTATGTGCTGATTACTAAGTCAAAATCGTCCGTCTTTGTCTCTAAAGTCTTGAGACCCGTCCGTGAAGTAGCCTAGTTGTAAGTGATGGACGTTAAAAAACATGAAAACAAACCAACCAAACAAAAGTAAATATCCGAAACTGCTAAATACTTTAACTCCAGCCTCTGTTTGCCTAACTTGTAATCCTTGTTTGTTTACATTTTTTACTTGAAAAGAACAGAAAACCAGCAAAGACATTTTAGAATACCTTCCCTTTCTCTCAATTTCTTTTTCCATCCTCATCTAAACAATGACAATTTACACACATATCCCTCAACACCTCATTTTCCGTTTAAATTGAAAATGATTTTAAAAATAGCCATCTAAACAGGTGGAACAACTTTTTTTGGTTATTAAATTACTCAGTGTTGTATCTGTGCTGTGTCACAAGCATTGTGTCTGATGTGCGAGGTATTCCGAAATCCCTTTGAAGTTGACACCCTATTCGTATTACAATGTTCCCACAGCCAAACAGTTCTCGTCCATGTTTTCTAAAACCTTGCCATGTCTCTCCATGCCTTTTCAATCTTCTTACAATCTCAGATTCAAAGAATAAAGATGTATTTCATCTTTAACTTTAAAATTAATTAAAAAGAATATATTCCTTTACTCCCCTTCGATCAAGTCATTATTATAACTAGATATTTTTTTGCATAATAGCTGCAGAGAGAACTGATCGCAAAAAATGCCCGTCTCCTTCCCGTGCGCACTTCTCTTTCTTTCCAAACCCAAGGAAGACCTACAGCCCTTGTTTTATTTGCGTCATCTTGCCTCTCGGTTATGCAAAGTCCTACGTCAGCCCTGACGTTGGCTACCTTGTTACAGGTCAGTCTCCTAGTTAGTTGGTCAGTCGGTCGGTCGACTTGTCAGGCAGTGGGTGGATCCTTGTACAAGCTCATTAATTTAGCCGTTGTATCAACCTGTCTGTTTATTGCGTTACCTACCAACGGCCTTTTGTCCGGTTAGAGTTTGGTCTCTCTCTCATTGTTCAACCTATACATCTCTGTCACCGCCTCTATATCCCTCCAAATATGATTTACACAAGCGCTCTTTTTATTAGCGCTTTTGATCTCCTTTTATTTTTATTTTTTTTCTAAAGCCTCGCAATTTTTTCTATACTACTGAAGCATAATGTGATATGATAAAAAGAGAAAAAAATGGTGAATTGATTTAAAAACTAGTGAATGATAGAGAGATAGAGATGAAAACAAATAAATAGGGAGATAAATAGTATTGAGAGAACTAAAGAAAAACCATTACAGACTCAATGAAAATGGCTTGAAAACGCGAAAAAAGTAACCAAAGTGTGTCTTATCAATAAATTTGAAACTGCTTTAGTATGAAGATATAGAAAGAATGAAAAATATCAACATAGAGATAGTCAGATGTTAACAAATAGGAGAAAAACAAAACTAAGGGGTAGTAGAGGACTTGTACAAGAATGAACAATATAAAACATAACATTATCATAATTGTAAGGAAAGGAAACAAAAATACAATCCAAGAACAAAAATAGCATGGACATGACACAAGATTAAAATGTTAGAGATGAGAGGATAGTATGGGAAGGAGAATAGCAAAGAAAAGATAACAAAATAAAATGTGAAATAAAAGAGTTAGACAACTTGAAAGAAAGATAAACGTGAAAGGTTACATAGGAGATAAATTAAATTTACAAATAAACATTAATCGTATCAAAAATAGCTTTTTTTCACTCTCAAAAGAAAACAAAATTCTTTACAAATTGATTTTGCAGTATTTTGCTACTAATAATTATGTACAACTATCATGCACGTTTTCGTTCCAGCAGTTGACACTTTGTAAAATCACATTTTCTCCGATCTGTCTGAACCTCTTCAGATCATCCATTTCGAACTTTAACGAAAAACTAAGAAACAGTATAAAAAAGAGAAATCATTTACTTACGTTTGTTGATATTTTTGGGCAAATGAGTTCAGTGCAGGTTCTAGTCAGTAATGATTAAAGTGCAGACTGGTCGTGAAAATAGATGGTGTTAACACACTCGCAGTTTGTGAACCAGTAGGAGGCTAGGGCTCAGCACGAAGCGTCCAGGATACTGTCAAAGACGGATTGTGTTAGGAGGGCCAGGAACCTTGAGATGTCCGCACGGGCTGAAGACACCTGATGTCAGGTGTTGTCCCCCCCCCACCCCTTCCTTCTCTATATTTACTTGTCCGTCTATCTCTATGTTTCTATCTATGAGTCTCTAGAGTTCTGTATCTTCATTACTCTCTGTCTCTCTCTTTCTTTCTTTCCTTCTCTGTCTCTCTCCATCTCTCTCTATGTTTCTATGAACCTTGATTCTGCATCTCTATTTCTCTCTAATTCTTTGTCCCTTTATTTCTGTCTAACTCTCCCTGTATGTCTTGGTCCCTATCTGTCTGTCTGTCACTGTCTCTTTTTGACTGTCTATCTTTCTGTCTGCGTCTCTCTTTGTGGCCCTCTGCCTATCTTTCTGTCTGCGTCTCTCTTTCTCTCTATCTCACTCCCCTTTGCATGTGGACGGTCTTATTTTTTTTTATGCTGGAGCGGTATGATTGATGCGAGAAAGGAAAAGATTTTTGTTGTACATTTTTTAATGCCAGGGGAAATAGAAGTAATTGGGAAAAAAGACAGAGAAAGAGGAACATAGATAGATAGACAGATAGTTAGAGAGAGAGAGAGAGAGAGAGAGAGAGAGAGAGAGAGAGAGAGAGAGACTGATCTGATACAGCGACATACATATTTTAGACAGACAAAGACAGAAACAGAGACGGAAACAAAAGACACAGAGAGGACGAGCGAAACAGAGACAGAGAAACAGAGACATAGAGACATAGAGACAGAGACATAGAGACAGAAATATATCGATGCAGAAAGAGTGACAGAGACATAGAGACAGAGACATAGAGACAGAGACATAGAGACAGAGACATAGAGACAGAGACATAGAGACAGAGACATAGAGACAGAGACATAGAGACAGAGACATAGAGACAGAGACATAGAGACAGAGACATAGAGACAGAGACATAGAGACAGAGACATAGAGACAGAGACATAGAGACAGAGACATAGAGACAGAGACATAGAGACAGAGACATAGAGACAGAGACATAGAGACAGAGACATAGAGACAGAGACATAGAGACAGAGACATAGAGACAGAGACATAGAGACAGAGACATAGAGACAGAGACATAGAGACAGAGACATAGAGACAGAGACATAGAGACAGAGACATAGAGACAGAGACATAGAGACAGAGACATAGAGACAGAGACATAGAGACAGAGACATAGAGACAGAGACATAGAGACAGAGACATAGAGACAGAGACATAGAGACAGAGACATAGAGACAGAGACATAGAGACAGAGACATAGAGACAGAGACATAGAGACAGAGACATAGAGACAGAGACATAGAGACAGAGACATAGAGACAGAGACATAGAGACAGAGACATAGAGACAGAGACATAGAGACAGAGACATAGAGACAGAGACATAGAGACAGAGACATAGAGACAGAGACATAGAGACAGAGACATAGAGACAGAGACATAGAGACAGAGACATAGAGACAGAGACATAGAGACAGAGACATAGAGACAGAGACATAGAGACAGAGACATAGAGACAGAGACATAGAGACAGAGACATAGAGACAGAGACATAGAGACAGAGACATAGAGACAGAGACATAGAGACAGAGACATAGAGACAGAGACATAGAGACAGAGACATAGAGACAGAGACATAGAGACAGAGACATAGAGACAGAGACATATTTGGGAGTATCTTTATTGTTTTCTTTGTCAAGACATTACCCTCACACTCACAGAAATAAAGCAATTAATCATGTCCTTTAGTTCATTTATATTCTCACATGAGTCTTCAAAAACGTCCCAGTCTGTACTTTCGAAGCAGGTACGAAATTGCACTGTTATTTCCTCTGACCATTCTTCGACAGTTTAGGTGGTGGGTTTCGGTACAGGTCGATATTTAGGAATAAGGTATACGTTGTTGTAGTCAGACGCTCCCAACGGTGGCAGTGGGATGGACTTGTGAGCATCTGGGATGGGATGTTACTGTAACACAGGTCTAACTCAAGTCGTTGTCCCTCTTGTCGCACACGTGACATACTGATGGTAGTGTGGTAGGGTGGTATCCAGAAGACAATGATTGAAATCACCAACGATGAGCTTGATGGCGTCAGATGATCTAGTTTCCTTATCATTGATGTGTGATGACAGCAGTTCAGTTGATTCGGGCCTAAGATTCGTTTCAGGTGAGAGAGGGTTAGAGAGATTGTACACATCTGTGTGTGATTTGCTTGTTGGTTCCTTAACGTTCATCCTCGTCAAATAGGCTATCTGAAGGACGGGTCCAAATCCTAATGCCGGACAACTTTCTATGTCGCCAAACGCAGGGCGGGAATAACAAGGACTTCACCAAAGTGCTCTCTAATTCTGCGAGTGAGGAACGCAGTGCTTTAAATAGGATTCAAAACCGTAATCCCTGATTGTAAGTGTAAGCCAAATGTTTGACCTCATGAGTGGCAGGACAGACAAACATAAAAAAGGGGGGGGGGGGAGTGCGGGAATAAACAGAGAGGGAGAGAGAGAATGATTGAAAGAGACAGAGAGGAAGAGAGATAGATAGAGAGCGCGCGAGAGAGAAATACCCGGTGGAAATGAAGGAAGTTTTGGTACATTCTAGATATGAAGATGAAATTCTCCCTTCTTTTTTATGAGGTAAAGAGTGTTTAAATATAGATTGGCAAGAGCTCACCTAGACTTTATGCTATGAATCAGGTAAGAAAGTTTTGGACTCTCTATCTTTTTCCATGTTTTTTCTTCGCACGCCTCTTCATTCTGCTCGGTAAAATTTAACCTACGAAGTTCATAATTATATACACGAAAAAAAAAAGAGTTTTGCATCCAATTAGTATTTTTAGAAAGATTGGGATATTTAATATTCATTGTTTTCTTCTCTCAGTGCTCTATTTCCCTATGTTCAATGTTCTCAACAAATCAAATATTGCGATTAAAGGCTAAAAGACGCTAGGTTCTAAAACTCGTTTAAAAATTGTTAGAATTCCTCCATTATGCCATGACGTTTCAGCATTGCCACACTCAAGGGCTCCACTATAGGAGGGGATCTACTGCGTCGCCCTATTTACCTATAGATGAAACGTAACATTTTAGGTTTTAGCACTTTCTGTGGAACACTGTGAGGTTGTCCCGTTACCAACAGTAAAGGGAGAGGCCAAGAAGTGCAAAACTTACGCGTGTTTTAATCACAAAAACAAACATCATGTGCAATTTGAAAAAAAAAAACGAAAAAAAAAAACTGAACTTCGTAGGGTAAAAAAGGTTACCCTTTTGTAAAAAAAATTTTTGATAAGAAACTTCACCTGAATTTTATATTTTCTGGTGTATAAATGAACAAAAAACGATTCATAAAGGAAATAAATATTAGTATATGGGTAGGTAGGTCGATGTTCCTCATTGTAAACCATACACCTACCTTAAGCATGCATATGGACCTATTATTTCACTAACCAAAAGAAGATAGCACGCTGCTCTCTTAAGCTGACAGAAAAAAAAAATCAACACAGTTACTTTGTATCATCATAATTATCTGGTTGGGTCGGTGCCAGTTATATATATTATGCCTGGTTGAGACAGACATCCTGGTTCTCCCGCGCTGTCTCTGTGTGGCAGTTATTAGACTAGTATTTTGACGGTTCCATAACGCAGCGTTGATCCTGAGGTTGGACGATGTACTTTAGGAAACCAACCCACCGATATAATTAGCACAAAAAAAAGCAACCTTAGCAAAACTGAAATGTTTGAAAGGCGAAGATGTTACTGTGTGAATAATCTTATTTATCAGTCATTTTCAAATCAATATTATTTTTCAACGGGCATAGGGAAAAAATAAACAACCACACAACATAAAACAAATACACAACTATTTTACAAAGAATGGAAGAGAAAAGCATTCTGTGAATTTACTAAAAAAATAATTTTGTTATTTCATAACTTCATTCATATTTCCTTTTTCTAAATATTGAAAACGAATTGAAAAAGACATTAAAAATGATTTTTGAAGATGAAAGGGCGACCACTCAACAACAAGAAACCAAAACGGAAGTCTCGTGTCATCATGATTTCGGTCAGAAAGTCAAACGTCTTTAAACCAAATATGTTCATGAATGTGCCAGGGGGAAATTCAACTAAATTTGTTTAATTTTAGAATATCCGTAATTATTAGAAGCAACCTAGCATGTATATCTAACATGAAGATAAAACGATGAAGATAAAGATTACCTTAGGAAGTAAAAACAAAAAAAAACTTTTTTGGGCTCAAGGTTATGTCAATGAATAATATACCAAGAGCTGTAGAGAAAACAAAACTCAATACTGTTTTAAGAGGGTGAGGGGTTGTGGTTTTATCAATGCAATTCTGATTAAATTTGTAGCGCTTGAAGTGCAAAGTAAAGAAAAATTCTGTATTTTCGATTTCAATGTAATTTTGTTTCATAATCGGTGGAATAAAAATTCCATCGAAGATTAACTAAAACTTTGGGCTTAGACTGAGTAAAAAAAAAACTAGCATGATAAAATGATAGTTATCCGTGTTATGGTTACTACCAATATTTTTTTGCTCTAAGGGTCTTAACAAACGTTTCAGATCATTGTAGATTCTAATGAGCGAAACATTAATAGGGCAGTTTATTTTATATTACTACAAGTCAACTACGAATTCCTTGTTTCAAATTGATTGAGTTGGCAAAGAATATGATAAACAATTATAACGTATGGTGCCTTTAAAGATACACGAATGAGCAAAACCCATAGACAGCTAGCTCTTTATTTTATCTGCAATATAGAAAAATCCCCCTAAAGGATCGCTATACTTAAATTCTTCAAATACAAATGTCTTTTTTCTCGAATGAGTCTGAATTAGAAATTAGACTTAACATTTAGGGAATGTGGTTTCACAGCGTTGTCTAACCTAAATTAAAACCGTGAGCTCTGCCTGATGCTCAGGTGTTTTAGTTCTCTCACCGAGCAGTACCTGTCGCATACAGCTTCACTAAGCTAAATGATGCAACAATCCTGGCCACTAAAGGGACATAAAGCGAGAAAACAGAAAAAAATACTGTAAAATTATACTATGACATTTCTGGTAGTTCGGCATGGCTCACATTATTCCAACAAAGAGGAAATAACTTTTTGGTGAAATCAAATTTCCCTATAATTATGGGGGAAAAACCCATTGCAGGTGCGTAGTTGTTTCATTAACTACAACAAGCCCGCCTAGCTATTGCTGCACAAAGAAAGGCCGCCCGTGCACTCGGAATCTGTAGATGCAGGTGTACTCCGGGTTGCCATGGTTACTAAGGACTTTGAGGGTGACCACGTTGAAAGGCCTGGTGTTGGGGCCGCACTTGCCATTCTCGTGGGCGCTGGCGGAGCAGTACGGGTCCTGGGGGCGGAGACAGGGGAACAAAGTCAGTCATGTAGAGCTTTAGTTCATGTCCTTATTATTCCTGTGTATTAATTCTTTTGATCGTAAAAGTTCACAGCAAAATGAACTGTTTGGGTGCCTCTTCAGCCCATTTTGAGTTTGATCCGTGGGGTCAACATAAAAAGCACTCTTTCTTTATCTTTTTTAAAATATTTTAAGCAACTCATAAAAGGTTGATTATTTTCTTAGTTAACGTGTTGACTAAATAATGAAAAAAAAAACACAACTAAAACAAAACAAAATACCCCCCCCCTCCCCCCGCCCCCCAAAAGTAAAAAAAAACCGCATTAAGACTTAGGTTAGCATATTCAAAGAATTATTGTAAAAAACTATGTTTTTCCTTTTCTTCAAGAAGTGTAAGTCTAAAAGAAAAACGGGTTCAAACTCAAGAACTTGTAAAAATGTATGTCTTTAAAAGGACACATGCTATAACAAACATTTAAGGGATGAAACGCTATTTTATAAAGATAGGAATATCATCTGTGTCTAACCCAACTCCATTATTTACAATTTTACCTGAAAAAGAAAAAGAAAAAAATAACAACAAACAAAAACGAGAGACCACCCAGAGCCATTCTTCACGAAACAAAAACCTCATTCCCTCCCCTATTCTCATCAAAAATTCAGTTTATGACAAATCAAAGAGAGCATACAGAGCTGCAAGTATTACAAAGGGAACTACGCACTTTTTTCTCAAAGCTTTCAGGACGCTTTTTATATTTAGAATTCATTCTATCTGCTATACTGGGGCTACTATTAACGCTTTCATCCTTGTAGGATTACCAAGATCTTATATACTTTCGTAGATTGATTAAAAATGAACTTATTGAGAGATGTTGAGAAACTGAAGGAAAAGTCATCGTCTCCAAGAATGAAGCAGCCACGAAGGCTGCACTGGCGATAGAAGTTTATTATCGTCATTGGATGTACTTTTTAGGGGGGGGGGGCTTTGTTACAATCCGATATCCCATGGAAACAAATTATTAGTCTTTCTTCCACTGCAATAAGCCAATGGCAATTATACAGCGGCGTTGCAAAGTCAATGCACGTTTTTAAAATCTGAGACAGTAACACAAGTTCCTCCGGATTTACCCAGACTAACAATTAATGCAGAAAATTTACTCATGGGTGGTATTCTAGTTACAACCCTAATTCTCGCATAGATTTAAACAGTACATTCATTTTTTTTCTACCTCAATCCCACTGGTTTTTACTTCTTTGCTGTTTTGGTTTGAAAGCATAATTTAAAAAAAAAGAAAGAAAACAAAAGAAGTATTTTACGTGTTACCTTTGCTTTTATTTCTAAGCACTTTTGCTAGTAATTTGAAATTGATCCTTGTCAAGATGTTGTTTTCTCATAGGAATGTTTAATGTTGATCTATTGCTTGAAGGTACGCTTTGAGCAGGAAATAATTGTTTTTTAGACTGATTGTTTGAGCTAGAGAGCGTGGACTAGGAGAGATCATTTTTAATATAATAAAATCAGTTCATCAGGCAGATTACTAGCTTTGACAAGTTCTTGAAATATAAGTTATATCTCTCCATCTCTCTCCCTCCCACCCACGTCCTCTCTCTCTCTCTCTCTCTCTCTCTCTCTCTCTCTCTCTCTTTTGTCTTTTCCCTATTTTAATTCCCACTTTTGTTTTCGCTTCTCTCTTTAAAAGTCACCTTCCTCTTGCTTTCGTCATACTTTTCTCCTCAAAAGCAAATTGATATGAACAATTCAGAGTGCTTATTAAAGTACGTTTTAAAACTACATACGACATTTTTGATACATCATTTTAGTTTTGGTTCTACAGAAAGGACACCACTACCACAATCACTTTAACATATATAGTTCTCGTTTTCAGTTCGCTTCAAATCTGTGAACCCGTCTTCAGATCAAAAGAAATAAAGTTATACAAAAAGAAAATCTAGGGTAATTAAACGTGAAACAGAAATGGTAGGTGAACAAGTACAAGCATATATGACTATCATCACCTTAACATTTTACTTGAAAATGAAACTAATTACACATTGTGTGTGAACCTAGTTTTTTTAAAAAGGTAAATTAAGATTTAACATCTGAGAAAAGGTCATGGGTGGCTTTGGCTTTTAGTTCCCGCAGGCGATTTCTTTTGCTATACATTTTTTACCTACGTTTTTTGTTCTCTCTCAGTCGTTTCTATTTCATGTTCCATAGTTCTTCCGGCGCTCTCCGTTTAAACCTTTTGTAATTGATTAAAATTCCCACTTCATTTGCCTTTGGAAATACATTACATAATTTGCCCTGAGAACTTAAGACACACATATATTTTTGCCTTCGTATTCACTGCTACTGCTAATACTAACTTCGGGATCCTATAGAGAAACTAGTTTGTTCACGTTCTGTAATAAAAACTTGGACAGGTCTAACTCAGCAAAGTACGATTTCTCAGTCAAGGCAAGTCGTGTGTAAAGTCCTTTGTCAGGAGCTTTCATTTTTGTGAAAGCCGTTGGCAGAGTGGTTAAGCACACTGGTTTTCGCCTTGGCAAGGCGTATGGGTGCCTAGTAGAAGGTGCGGGTTCGATCCCCGTCCATGTCATCAGTCTAAAAATGTGTCTTTGTCTACTTGTCTGTTAGCTGTTGGTCTCAGCTAGACCTAGGTTTGTGGCTGTCCCCTTCTCTAACCTACTACTACTACTACTACTACTACTACTACTACTACTACTACTCCTACTACTCCTACTACTACTACTACTACTACTACTACTACTACTACTACTACTACTACTACTACTACTACTACTACTACTACTACTACTACTACTACTACTACGCTACTTCTGCTACTTACAAACTATTATATATTTTAAGCGACAGTGGATTACCTTGATATCGAAGACCTGTATCGGGTCTTGTTCCACGTCGTAAGTAAACTTGCCGAGAAAAACTTCAGGGGAGTCCACAGTGGCCTCTTGACCCTTTGCCGAGGTGAAATTTGGGAAGGGGGGGGGGGATTTCAAACTAGAGTTTCAAACTGTGTACCTGTCTTCATTCTTTGTAAAGATATACTGTTTACTACTCATTGTGGGCTCCCAGCCTCGAATTTTTGCCCATCTTCACAGACTTACTCAATCACTTGAAAATTACAAAACATTAATCTTTCATGAACCGCTATACATCAGATTAAGGACATGCTGACCACCACTTTTTAAAAAGAAATGTTTTATTAGACCTTTGATATTATATAAAAATTCAATGTACCCCTCCTGCAAAGGCCAATTTGTATTATTAGGTCAATCACTTTCCTCTTCCTTTTTTTTTTACAAGTAGCGCGTTTTAGCAACGGCATGCACTTTTGCAGTATCAGTAGGCATATATATGTATAAGTGATTTTTGTTGATTGTATGGTTGAGGGGATTTGATTTGGATCGAGTGTTGCTGCTAAGTATCTGGATCGTCTTAAAGATGCCTGTTTTATCACCTGCCATCTTAATAGTTGTAGATCTTCCACAATTAAAATTCACTCATGAAACAATTGAGTCATGCATCTTGGCCAATAATTCAGATCTAGTTTTAAGATTATTCATAAGTCAGTTGTCTTTGTTTTTAAGTGACTGGAGAAGTCTGCGGTGATACACTTTTAGAAATGACACTCTCAAGTGCAAAAGTACACACTGTTTTTGCCCTCCTAAACGCCCTACTTTTACAAAAAGGAAGAGGGAAAAGATCGACCTAATAATACAGATTAGCCTTTGCGGGAGGGTTAAACATTGATTTTTAAAAAGTGGTGATCAGTATGTCCTAACCTGATGTATAGTGGTTCATAAAAAATGTTTTGTACTTTTCAAGTGATTGGGTAAGTCTGTGGAGATGGGCGAAAATCAAGGCGGGGAGTCCACAATGAGCACTGCATTTTTATTACATAGATTGCGCCTTTTGGATGCAATAGTAAATGGACCTTCACAAAAAAGAGCAATACATTTTTGGGAGACACGTTGTTTGTTCAACAACACGAAGCATTTCAAAGATCTCTATTAATACTTTTTTTAAATGATAATAAATATCCTTTTCCAATAGCTATGCGCTTTCAATGCTATCTTTTCAGTTATTTTAATTTTTTTAACAGGTGATCTTCACGATTAGTTTTCTCGGAACCATTGTGTGATAGGCCTGTTAAATCTGAACCAGAATGTTTGTCTTTTATCTTAGTAACGTTACTTTTTTGTGAAATAACAATCGCTCCAATTGAAAGTCCCACTGAAGTGATTTATGTGGTGTATGAACAATTAAGATTCCCTATAACATATATTTGAGGGTATACATATTCAGAATATGTAGCTGAGAATCTTCGAAATTAACCGGCATTTTATAAGAATAGTAAGCGTTATTCATTGCTACTTGATGGTTGGCGAAAAACTAGAATTTTCGATTTCCTGAGCCTTCGGCGATTCTTGTGAGAAGAGCTAGAGAAAGCTAGTGAGGTCGATCATGTCAAACCATGGATCTAGAAGCAAATCTACACCAGGTCCTTAAAGTCTACCTCGGTAGAAAAAAACAGGCTTGACAAAAGTGCGAGATTGTCATTATCATTATCGACTGCCAGCCCCCATAATATCATTAATATTGGAACTCTAATGCCATTTTAGCGCTGTAAAGTACCTAGAAATATTATTTAGGGTTAAAATTATTTGACTCATTAGCCTATTCGCCTATTCCTCTCAACACCCTTTCCATTTCTGCCCAGAACAGAATGCAGCTTCAAGTTACATTTTAAAATTTTGAACAAGAAAGAGCATACAATAAAACAAGGAGGTGTAAACGGGATCAAGCGCCTAATCTTTTCAAGAAAAAGTGTTTTAAAATCAGCGTAATGTAAACACTACATAACTCATATTATTTTGTCTGTCCCTACTAATTATATGGGTTTCTATATTGTTCTTTATCTACTTGCGTCTCAGTCTATTTCTCTATCTCTCTCGCTCTCTTTCTTTCACTCTCTCTCTCTCTCACTCTCTTTTTCTAAAAAAAAAAAACAAAAAAAAAAACACCACTAATCAAGCATACCTCCCCAATCGATCTTTCCTTTAAAAATGTCTGGACATGAAGCCGTTGTTTGAATACAAACGGTCCAATATACGATTTCAAAACATTAATATTCTGGAAAAGCTTTTTGCGAGGTCTCCTGTTCGAGTCCACGATCGGCCAAATTACTTTGTACTGGTTGGTCTCTTACTGGTCATCCGTGTCAGTACAGTATAATGTGACCGTCTCAGACATGGGTCCAGGTACTCCCGCACTGTTTCTGCGTGGCAGTGCGTGAAATCATCTTCGGACCCGCCCATGATTATGTAGCCTAGATGCTGGCGGCGGAGGTTATGCAACCCAACTTTACCTGTTAATGTGATTGATATGATCATGCCAGCGGCCATTGATCTATTTGTAGCATTACTATAGTATGATTGTATTTCAAGTTATTAATGTCGGTTATTTCAATTGTGTAAATGGTTTATTGTCACATGCGCTGAACGCATTCACCACGGTATGTTGTTCACTGATAGTCTTTCAATCATCCTTGGTCCTAATATTACAATAACTATACTAAATTGCGTCAAGTTACGTAAAGGGAGCGCCATTGTTTCTAAAAATAACTATTTGCTACCACCACGCCAAGAGTCCATTCAAAGACTCACCGAGGCAAAATAACAACAAGAATACAAATAAAATTGCGTATGAAATATGTAAGCACAAGTCAAAGCATATTTCTGGCCACATTTATAATAATTAGCATAGAGTGATTTACGGACATAGTAAAAAAAATTAGATTTGTAAAATTTTTCTCATTCTCGTCTCTTCGACATAATTGTCGTCAGCCGGTCTAAAAATAGATTTAGATCTCTTCCGGAGATGTGGACGGCCGTTCATGCCTTGTGCATGCTTCAGTTATTGCTTATTATTAGAATTAAATGCTTATTATGATTATTTATTGAGTTGTTAAAAATACGCCTGCATAAAGATGTAACACTTGGCAGAATAGGCTATTTTGTTTAATAAAATATGTTGGACTGAGCATGACTTAGGTTTATTTGAAGACGTAGGGTTACCAAGAATTAAGGTCCTAATTGTTCAATTCAGACCGCATTGTGAGGTAGGTTGCCATTACCTTGCTGAGGTTGGTCTTACCCATAAGTACAACCATTATATGAACTTAGACACCGCGTTACGATTGAATTTGAATAGTTAATAATACCCGAAGTCCGAGATCTACGTTTAAAACACCGCTTCACTTACTAGCTTAGAACTTTATAAATACCGTTACAGCCCCAGATCATGCGCCAGTGGTAGAACGTTTGTCTTCGGATCAAGAGATATCTGGTTAGAAACCCAAAGTCGATCAAAACTGTTGCTATGCCCAACTTCGTCCCCGACTGGTTGGGTCGGTGTCAATATAATATGATCGGCTGAGACAAGAGTCCAGGTCTCCCTGTACTGCCTCTGTGTGGCAGCATATACATTTTTCAGAGTTAGTCTCGGGACCCTTCCACGTCATTCTGAGTTTGACACAATAATCAGGTGAGCGTTATTAAATTCCTTTTAAGTTGGTAACTATTCTCTATGCCTCTCTTCCCCCTCTCTCTCCCCCCCTCTCTCTCTCTCTCTCTCGCTCTCTGGGTTAAACATCTCTTAGGGAGCTCTTTTCCGGCGACATTGTGCCATTGATAGATACCACCAGACAAAAGATAATGGCGAAGGCAAAGCAATGAATCCTATCTTAGCCCATTGTACCGCTACGAGGCTAATCACATAGTGTATGGAGTTGGTAGGTACCATGATGGCGATCTCCTTGGGCGCCGAGTCGAGCCTGCCGACGGGCGAGAGAGCTTTGGGGATGTGCTCCAGACTGACCGCCGACATGATGACCGGCATGGCCAGCTGGACGGTCACGTAGCCCTGGTTGGTGTCCATCGCCCAGCACGTCCCGGGCTTGACCTCCGGCTGGTCAACGGGTTCGTGTGTGTGTTGGGGGAGAGGGGGCGGAGCGGTGCAATTTAAGGTTGAAAAAAAAAAAAACGGTGATTGGTTAGTTCATTGAATAAAAATTTCGATGGTTGGTATATATCGCATTGCAGGTACTGGACTGAATTCAAGGCTGGTTCAGGTTTGGGGTGAAAGTTACGTAGGGGGTTGGGTGTTGGGTGTTCAATTTAACGTTGGAGAAAAAACAAGAACGGTGGTTGGTTAGTTCATTGAATAAGAATTTCGATGGTTGGTATATATGGCGTTGCAGGTATTGGACTGAATTCAAGGCTGTTTCAGGTTTGGGGTGAAAGTTTTTTTGTTGTTGTTGTTGTTGTTGTTTGTTTTTTTTCTGGGGGGAGGGGGGTACTTTACTGTATAGGAAAAATAGTAGTTAGTTAATCCATTCATTGAATAGGTATTTAGATGATTGAGGGTCATCGCCCAGTAGATACAGGACTGAACTCAGGGATGGCTTAGGACGGAGGGGGTGCGCAGGCTCAAGGGGAGTAGGTTGGGGGGGGGGGGTTAAATTCAAGGTACAGTGTCAGAAAAAAAATTGTTCATTCATTAAGTAGGTTATATGACGGTTGGTATTCATCACCTAGTACATACGGGACTGAACTTCAGGCTGGGATTGTGGAGGGGTTGTAGTTAAAGGTACAGTAGAAGAAAAAATAGTGATTGCTTGGATCATTCGTTAAGTATGGTTTTCGATGGTTGGTTTCCATCGCCCATTAGATACAGGTAAAAGTACATACAATTCAGGGGTAGAGGTTCGTGTAATGAGAAAGGTTAGAAAACAATAATGGTTCGTCAGTAAATCGAATGTGAATTTCCATGGTTGTTGCAGGGCTGGGTACATACAATGCACACACATAGAAAAAACAATAACAATGGTCAGTCTATTTGTTGGAGGGAGTGTGATTTTCGAATAGTTTTTTCGGCTTACTTTCCCTCAGAAGACACTTGCCTTGACTTCGGTTCAGGGCACTGGCGATGCAAGGAATGGATAACCCATTGCTTTTTTGTGTGTTTCATTTTTACATTTGGGGTATTGGGTACAGGGTTTAGGTAAATGTTATAGGCAAATGAAGAAAAACGTAATGGTGAGTTAGTTAATGGAGTGTGGACTTCGAATAGAGCGTTTCGTTTCATTCTCTCTGCTCTTTACATCCCTTTTTTTCTCTGTCTGCCTGTCGGCTTGTCTGCCGGTCTATCTGCCCGTTACTCTCTTTCTCGCCCTTCATACTGCATTGCCACCTTTTCCAAAGGGCACTCTTCTCTCCATTTTGTTTCGCGCTGCTCCCCCTGCCCCCCCCCCTGTTTCTTACCTTCTTCCTTATTTTACCCCCTCCCCTTCTCTTTTAATCTTCTATTTACACGTAATCCACGTGTAGCCTGCAGTCTTATAACGACAGGACTTCAGCGGGCTGTTAAATAAAATATGAGATTATTCTAAAAACAAATTTGTGTCTCTCTACCTGTGGATTAATCCCACTATGCACATACCTGAATGACCATTCTGGGCGATGAGGAGTGGTACCAGAGGGGAACCCCGATGAAGCTGTACAGTGCGCCAGACTTGGAGTAGTAGGTGTTACTGCTGCACAGTACGGACCCGCCTGGACACGCAGAGATAACCAATTATCTCATGAAGACTATAAGATGGCAAGTTGGTGGTGTGTGTATTGTGAGAGATAGCCACAGGGCAGTGGGCAATAGTAACTTACAAACAATTATCTCATGAAGACTATAAGATGGCAAGTTGGTGGTGTGTGTATTGTGTGTGTGACGGTGTGTACACTTTTCTAATCTGTTAATACACTGTACACATAGCTGTGTTATTCTGTGACCAAAGAAAATCCCATGTAGACTTATAAAGTAATACCTTATCTTATCTTATTTAATTTTAATTCTAATTGAACAAAAAATATAAATTATAAACATTAAGTGCTGTGAGGAACTAAGATTAAGAAAGTGAGTGAGCGAGGGGGTGAGTGAGAGAAAAATAGATAGATAGATAGATAGATAGATAGATAGATAGATAGATAGATAGATAGATAGATAGATAGATAGATAGATAGATTGATAGATAGATAGATAGATAGATAGATAGATAGAGAGAGAGAGAGAGAGAGAGAGAGAGAGAGAGAGAGAGAGAGAAAGAGAGAGAGGAGGGCGGGGGAGGGAGAGATTATATACAATCTGACTTGAACCCCCGCCTACGAAAGCAGCAAAAACAACAACAACAACAACAACAGCAGCAGCAATAACAACAACAACAACAACAGCAACAACAACAACAGCAGTAAAAGCAACAACAATTACAACTTCAATAACAAGAACAAATGACCCTTGTTAGACATGCATGGAAGTATTCATGATTTTACCGATTCCCGTTGCAATGACTAGATCTAGTTTGATCTAGGTTTTCCAATCCCCGATGCAAAAACTAGTTTACCACTAGCCTGAAACGATGCTGACAAAGCAGCCTATACAAGAGTCCTCTTATTCCAGGTAACTACAAATTTGTAATGATCGTTGGAACGGTCGGTGTTTGTAAAATGTGACTAAGACAAGAATCCTGATTTCTCAGCGCTGTCTCTGTACTGTATAGCATCATATAAAATTGCCAGACGTTAGGTTTGGGTCTCGTCCACAATATATCCGATATGCAGCTGATGCTGGACGCTAAACAACAAACAAAGGGACGAACAAAACAGTGCAGTCACCTACCTGCAGTCTCGAGAGCGTAGTCGGCCCTGCCCAGTCGGTCTGCGTCATACTTGGCAATCGCCTCTCGGACAATCGTGCTCGTGGACTGGACACAGCATAATCGTCAATTAGAGTAAAGTATACATGGATATATATAGCAGATTTGTACCCGTGAAGTGAGACACCATATATACTCATTGAATAGACAAAAGTACATCTAGTCGACACAATACAATCGTACTCGTGGACTGGGCACAGCTTAATCGTCAGTTAGAGTAAAGTATACATGGATATATATAGCAGATTTGTACCCGTGAAGTGAGACACCATATATACTCATTGAATAGACAAAAGTACATCTAGTCGACACAATACAAACGTACTTGTGGACTGGGCACAGCTTAATCGTCAGTTAGAGTCAAGTATACATGGATATAATTATATAGCAGATTTGTACCAGTGATGTGGACAATAGAAGGACTATCCATACCTTTTTAAAGGCCACTCGTATCTTTTAATGGGAGAGTACAAAACCAACATTAACTGGACTGTGGATGGTTTAGCTCGGTTCGGAGATTGTCCGTGCTGTAGATTATCAGGATTCATATATAGTATTTGATTACTATAAACATTTTTTAATCAATATGTGCTACAGCTACGGTGAATCAGACACAAGTCAGAAATTTGACATATGGAGTAATTCGAAGTGTGTCAAAAAGCCCCAGATGCTCTTTTTGAGGTATAAAATAACTATACCCCAATCATTTATAGAACCAGAGGTATTAAACTTAATTTGAAACGAAAATGGTCAATATATAGCTTTATTAAATGTTTAGAAGACTCTAGCTTAAAACGTATATTAGCGACTTGTGCTTGATTCACCGTGGTTGCCTCACATATATCTTTATTCTATCTAGGATGGTTCAAAATACATTTTCCAGAACAATAACAGTTTACAAAAAAATTGACAATGATGTGTCCTTAGTCTCCATCTAGAATTATACTACTGCCATAGATCTGTAAAAGGGACATCTATGTTTTCTCCACCCACTGTAAATAAATTAAATAAATACCAAACCCCCCCTCCTCCCAAAAACAAAACATGCACTCACAAACCAACAAAACAAAACGAAACGACAAACAAAACAAAAGAAAAACTATCTGCCTTCAGCGCATAATCCTAACTGATAGGTCTTAATGCACTTTGTTTCTAGGTCACCTTGTATTTTGAAAACAAGATCGACCTTTCCAAACAATGACAGAATCGTACTCGTCTTTTATGAGATCTAAAAGTTTTGGAAGTCGGCAAAGAACCGCCATGATCCGACTGGTCGATGGCCAATGTTTAATGCGAGGCTGATCCGTTTCTAGACAGATTCTGCAAATTAATGCTGTCTGTAAGTTCATCGGGCACCGTAACCGTAACCTTTTCATGACTTGAATAGAAAATTCAAAAGGATGTTTTTTTTCATCACTCAGTCAGTATATATTTCATACCTAAGATAATTATATGGTAGTAATTTTTTTGTTTTATCTTTTTTTCTAGATTTAGCCCGTAGCGTCATGTCTCAAGTATTAACAGCGAAGTATACAATCTCTGAAAGACTTAGGCAACGCTGGGTTTTACAGGAATATCCAGTGCAGCAGTACCCTCACCTTAAGCAACTATCTTTGTTTTTAACCCTACGGTATATTGTGAAGTCTAATTTTTCAATCGTTTATTCTTTGTGTTAACACTGTCTTATTTTCCGTCTCGCATAATAACCGTTACTGTAAAGCGTGGTAAATTTACGAAAGACTGCGGCAGCGCCAAGCTCTACAAAGATGCTTCGTGCATCACCACCAGCGCCACAAACACTAGGTCTATTTGTATTATGCGTTGTGTGTACGGTAGGTGAAATGATTTGAAACAGGTATTCAATGATACACCAACAATAAGACAATAACGTTACAGGTTGTCAAATGACCCTGTCTGTACGTTACCAGCTTGCAATCGCTATTAAAAATCGCAAGCGAAGAAATGTAAAAAGGCAAATTTGGGATATTAAAATGACGTACCTTGAAAAACGTATCAGGAAGGATGAGGTATGCCAAAGCTGTTTGATAGAAAAGACAATAGGATTAAAAAATATATAGTTGTATATAGTTGAACAAGTGAGACACAGTTCCGCGTTTACAACTAATTTAAAAACTAATCAACGTAAAAAGCCCTCGAGTACATTACTAAAGAATTTACTGAACGATAAGAGGTACATAATAATACTTTCTTTCCGGCTCCATAGCTGCCTTGTTCCGAAATCATGGCGTTCTAGTGATAATCCCTAATGGTTCTCAGTGCCCGCGCTCTGTAAAAGATTCCAATACGAAGTAAGGGCTGAGTTTCGAACCGCGGATCTACATCTCATCAGACAAAAGCTTTAGCAACTGAGTTACCATTGTAGAGGGATAATGAAGACCTTTGAGGTTTATTTGATAATTGTTTGAGGCGTATGTAGGTGTGTTAGTGGTCATTATAATTATCTACTGTTGTCCATGCAAGGAGTGTGGGTGACGCATAAAACGTTGCGATTTAAACTTCGTCCATGCCATTTGTATTTCACTGTATTCTTGTTTTTTTGTCCCATCTGTAGATCATGGGAAATTGAAACTCTCATAGCAAACCCGCGAAATTGGAAACCGCTACTGATGCACAAGGAAAGTCCTTTTAAAGTAATCCCTATCTTGGCCATCCAGGCAGGCACCTCGTTGGGCCCCTGAAGCGTCATCAGAAGGCACGAAGTTTAAAAAGAGAGGTCACTTGGCTGAAGAACTGACAAGCTGCTGTGCTTTAAATTCTCTTTGATTATGTTGGCGGATTTATACAAATTGCAAAGAAAACTATTAAATAATTGCTTAAAGACAGGTACAAAAACGTATTATTGTACTGTGTGTTTCACATAACCTCGTACATGTCACCTCACGCTATATATCCCGCACAGTCGAGCAGTGTCTCCATCCCGTACGGGTCCAAATAGAATCTCATGCTAAGGTTATGTGGTGAGATTCTATCCTCCCTCTTATGTTTTTACTGGTTCCAAATTTAATGTGAGGCACCCAAAGTACAGACCAATTTGAACCGAATCAAACAAACGCTTTGAGCTGAGTATAAAAGTACGCTAATTCATTTTGAAGCTAATGCTACAGTTACAACACAAGTTAATAAGTCGATTCATTTCTTAGCATCAAAGTGCTTTGTGTCATGTAAATATAGATCTGTTCAAGACATTAAGATGAAAAAGACCACTTCAACATCTTAATGCAAATAGTTTATTGCCAACATTTGGCCTGTACTTCGGGAGGTCCAGGCCTCCGCCTTAACGACAAGAGTCTCACGGCCTAGAAGTGCGATGGCGGCAACAAGTACTCCCAGCCCAGTCCAGTTGCGGGGATCTAAGCTCGCGAAATAGCCTTGGAACAAACATAGCGTCCTGTTGATAGAAGCCCTGTGAACAAAGCAGTGTCAATAAAAATAATTGTTCAATTTACTGCAGCATCAATTGAGCCTCGCTTCTACAGTGCGTGCAAATAAATTATACAGACAAGTACATATTTTAGCATTCAGAAACAGTCCTTAAAATTATGGAATGATAGTTCTAAACATTAGACAATACATTTAGTACTAAAATTAGTTTAGACAATAGTACTAAAATTAGTCTCCAACACAGGCTTATAGGACAAAGCTGTTATGAAGTGTGCTAAAGAAAGGCAACAGGATGGTAGTCTAGTGCTAAAGAAAGGCAACAGAATGGTAGTCTAGAGCTAAAGAAAGGTAGAAACGCTCAGGAATAGTAACCTTGTTTAAGACTTTAGCGACGATTCAATAACTGCTAGTTAAGATTCTGCACACGCTCTTTGTATCTGATTGAAAGCCGCACAAGGTCGATGCAAAGAAAGATTGATTTCGGGCGTGAATTCCAGTATCGAGATTAGTGACTAAGCCCTCCTTACTACAGTGAGGAGAATTTGATAACCACTGGCGGTTCAAGCCACACACAAGCTGGCTGCTGTCGACTCTATCTCGCGTCAGATTTTAAATCGATCATTATTTAATTTTTAGTTGCTTTGCTTCAGTTACTTAACACACTGTGATCAGAAAGGGGCTCACTTAAGAGAGGGCTAGTTTTAAATTATACTATGTCTGTATAGAGAGGAGGTGTTTGGTATGCACAATGGGTACCAATTAGTGGCTTATTTTTGCTTGTGTTAAAATTGTGGTATAAGCTGTGGTGATTAAGTTAACGATAAAACAAAAGTGTTATGTGATTCAATTATAATGGAAAGTTAATAATCTATAAGGAATGATTCAAATAGCAATGTTTCATAAAAAGTACTTCGCGCATAGAAAATGTCAAGTCCCATTAGCACAACGTCACACCAACACCCAATTACAGCACATGGTGGCATTAAATTTTAAGTCGAAATTCGCCCAACTGTAAACTATGTTGAATTATCGCTATTGCAGTTCATACTTCCTGAAACGTTTGTTTGTACAACCCTGATTTCAGCTAGCAACACCACCCCAAGTTAATTTGTAATGTTAGAATCAATTGATGATATTTTGTGATTGATGGGTATCAACACACCTTCCAAAGTGTTCCTGCTTTAAAATGATCTCAAACAACTTCGCTTTATGCCACTTTAGAGCCTTTGGTTGGTTTGTTCGTTCATTGGTTTTTGAAGTTTACTGTCACGAACGAGGCTATTTCGTGGACGGATCCCGCGACTAACTTCCGTTAGTTTTTATGGCTTCTATACAGAAACAGAACGAGATTACCAGAACTCCTACGTCAGCCATCATAGTATAAAGACATCGACCCGACCAGTATATAAGAAGTACATAAAAAGATGAAACCTTTGTGCTAGAAGGTACGCGCTTTACCACTGGGCCATCTGATTCCCAAGACAGCGTTGTAAGCTGCCAACAGCCTCGCATGAATATACCTTTGTCTCAAGCTTTTGAATAGAGAAGTGTATGAATTGGATTCTATAATTATTTACAATTCAGGTCCCGTCTCATCTGTTCAAATCAAATTTGCTAAACCAGCAGAAGCAGCAGATGTAGCATTGAATGAAACACCAACAGAAATTAATGGAAATTACACAATGATGGCGCACTAAGACTGACGTCTGCGACAGATGCAAGAAGGTAAACAATCCGAAAAATCAATCGTGGTACTACTGTTCAAATTCAGGACCATTCTGTTGTTTAAGCAAATACACATTTTAAAGGAAACAAAACGTTTCAAATTCAAACATGTAGCCTTACTTGAACTTAGGGAAGTAATGATAGAATAATGTAGCTCGGACATTCAATCCGAGATAAACCGTTAATTAACCGCTTACATCCGATACTTTGACAGCAAGCACAAAGTGGAAATAAATTTAGACGCTGAACTCACCATAAATCTAGCAGTTATAGCCGCAGGACTAAATCTACTCCCTGATCGTGCCCAATAAATTGAATATATTACGTTACTTATTTCAAATACTTCTTATATCTAGGAGAAGGCAAAGAAAACGTTAAACTTTAACACGGGGCCGTGAAAAACGACCTAACTTTATTGCTGAGAACGTTTAAGATACCAATATTTTGGAAATCCTTTTAAAGCATCCCACGAAGGCTTTCTTACAAACGCTAACCAAGCACCGTGGGCTACCATGCCAAGTTGATATTGGTCTTAATTGTTAACTATTTTTTAAATTAAGCTTTGAGTCACTGCAACTCCAATACTATGAAGAGAAATATAAGTACCGTGAAGAGAAAAAAAAGGCTAAGAGTAAGAAAAATCAAAGCTGCAATACCAGACCAACAATAGGCCGCAATAAAATTATTATAAAACTCAAAATAATGTAACCAATACTATTTTCCAAAGCTTGAAATGACACACCTCAGTGGACCACATCGTGAGAGGTAAGCAAGTCTCCTCTTCTTCTTCGGGTAACCTACGTTGAGAGCGAGAAGATTCAGAGAGGGTTTTATTGTTTAGTATGATTCATATGCATTAAATATAAAGTCAACGCCCTGACCTGTATATATATTCTTTACAGGATCAATTATACAGAGCTTTTAAAACATTCATATTTAGGCAATAAATAATTAAGTTGTATTTTTAAGGTTAAAAAATGTAATGTAATGTCTTTTATAAAAGCAAATAAAATAAAAGGATATCTTTAAAAAAAGGTCATCTCATAATTATCCGGATAAACCTTTTTCTCATGAAAATCATATTCTCATTCATAAATTTCAGGAAACACTTACACGAATCGTCATCAGAATTAGAATCAGACGCTGAAAAAGATATTAAAAATTGTGCAATACGTTTGTCTTTTTGAAAAAAATGTAATGTTATTTCTTTTATAAAAGCAAATAAAATGAAAGGATAGCTTAAAAAAAAGGTCATCTCATAATTATACGGATAAACCTTTTTCTCATGAAAATCAGATTCTCATTCATAAATTTCAGGAAACACTTACACGAATCGTCATCAGAATTAGAATCAGACGCTGAAAAAGATGTTAAAAATTGTGCAATACGTTTGTCTTTTTGAAAAAAAATGTTCAACAGAAAGATACGTGTAATGTAGCAAATCTTGTCAGCGCTGAGTAGCAATAATTAACAGGAAGGGTATAAAGCATTCACAAGCTATGAACAAAAATGGTCAAAATGCTTTTACGACTTAATATCACTAAAATTAAAAAAATAGTTAACTATAAAAAGGCAAAATAGAATGATAGGATGCAACTAATTTTCTATGCTCCAGCATCAATATCACGATAGGACTAAAGCCTGAAACGGTAAATACACCTGCAACTATTGATTCTACCGTTCTCTAGCTGCTACACTGCATATAACTCTTATTACTAAAAATATTTCAATACCACCACAAATAACAACTTCAACTAGAACGGCCACAGTATTAGGAAAAACAAGAATAATAACAAACAAAACAACAACAAAAAACAACCATACAACTACAACAACTACTACTACTACTACTACTACTACTACTACTACTACTACTACTACTACTACTACTACTACTACTACTACTACTACTACTACTACTACTACTACTACTACTACTACTACTACTACTACTACTACTACTACTACTACTACTACTACTACTACTACTACTACTACTACTACTACTACTACTAATAGCGCCATTACTTTTGCTGCTGCTACTACCTATAATTCGCCTTCTACGACTACCTGTTTTTAACTTTAAGTATTTTAAAAGCCACATCTACATCATGCCAATTTATAAGTTAATAAACCCCTATACTAAACCAAAACATAGAAAGTACGTTACTAACTTTTAGACTTTTCTTCATTATGAACTATAAAAAGAAAGCATGCTTACAAAAACTGTCAGCACCTGAAAAATAGAAATAGAATTGAATAGAACACAACATTGTACTCATTTTTAACCAGTATTATTTTCCAGTCAAGTGAATGTTAGAGATATAATTTACAAAATGTGCTAAGTTCAAATAAAAAAAAAACAAAAAAAAAAAAGAAATTCTACACAGTTAATAGGTGAGTAAAGGTACTTACAAATGAAAGTTTCTAAAAAAAAATATTGTGAATTAAAAAAGATAATTGTTTTTAAACTTTTCCACATAAAGAGGGATTTCAGGGAAAATCAAAATTGCAATACGATAACGCAAATAGAAATAAAACAAAACAACTGAAGACAAATAAAATAGAAAACATATAATTTATCCATTCATTAGAATAGAATTGGGTTTATAATTACTTAATAAAAAAGGACAATCATGGAATTGCA
This sequence comes from Elysia chlorotica, assembly GCA_003991915.1. Classification (NCBI taxonomy): domain Eukaryota; kingdom Metazoa; phylum Mollusca; class Gastropoda; family Plakobranchidae; genus Elysia; species Elysia chlorotica. Next base: position 159,250 of record RQTK01000939.1, read on the forward strand.
AACAATATTATTTTTGGAAAAAAAAATGTGACGAACCAAAAGTTTTAAAAGTACTCACAAGAATTTTTCTGGTGGATAAATTGTTATTGAAAAGTCCTATTACTTGGCAAAGAGAGGAAAAAGTAACTAAAAACATAAAAAGGGGTTATTTTCAGGGCGTTGCTAAAAAAACGTATCAAAGTGAGGGCGGCTTTAATAAAAGAGACTCATCGCAAAGAATAAAAACATAATCCTTTAGAAGTTTTAATTTTAGACACGAATGGAGAGTTGTAACTATATAGAGACAGAGGTAGCGGCAGAGAGTGTAATAGACAGAGATTAAGACCAAAGAGCAAGAGAGAGACAGAACAGGGAGAGAAAAAAACAAAAAGAAAGAGTCAAAGAAAAACAGACCGGGGAGGAAAAAAACAGAAAGAAAGAGCCAGAGAAAGTCAGAGTATGAAGAGAAGAATAGAAAGAAAGAGCCAAAGATAGAAAGAACAGGGAGACAAAAACAGAAAGAAAGATTCAGTGAGACATGCAAAAGAAAACCCCAGAGTCAGACAGAGAGACAGACACGAATGGAGAGTTGTAACTATATAGAAACAGAGGTAGCGGCAGAGAGTGTAATAGACAGAGATTAAGGCCAAAGAGCAAGAGAGAGACAGAACAGGGAGAGAAAAAAACAAAAAGAAAGAGTCAAAGAAAAACAGACCGGTGAGGAAAAAAACAGAAAGAAAGAGCCAGAGAAAGTCAGAGTATGAAGAGAAGAATAGAAAGAAAGAGCCAAAGATAGAAAGAACAGGGAGACAAAAACAGAAAGAAAGATTCAGTGAGACATGCAAAAAAAAACCCAGAGTCAGACAGAGAGACAGACAGATTTAAAGAAAAAAATAGATAAAGAAAAAGGAAAGAGATAGGAGAAAAGAAAAACAAAGAGAGAGATGGGGAGGGAGCGAGAGAAGAAGAGAGAGAGAAAGAGAGAGAGAGGAGAGAGAGAGGGAGAGAGAGAGAGGGAGAGAGAGAGGGTGGAAGAATAGGAAATATACAAGGAGAACAATATTTTTGTTTGAATTTACTGAGATAAATAGAAGATTCTGTATGAGAGCCGAATTGGGTAATACTTCACCATAAAAAGTTACAGCTTTGTGTAATTATTAACGTACGTCTGTACAGTTAAATTAATTTCACAAACATGATGTTTTCGATACTGTTCAAGTTTCGAGCCTTAAGAAATTTGGATTAAATTACATTATGTTCCAGAAAGTTGTTAATATTTTAAGAAAAACAACAACAACAACAACACCATCACCACCAACAATAACAACAACAACAACAACAACAACAACAACAACAACACCAACAACATCACCACCAACAATAACAACAACAAGAACAACAACAACAACAACAACACCAAACATTGAACTTTAATATATCGAACTATGACCTAAGAAACATTTTAAATTCAATGAATACAACATGGCATCTAAGTTAGATTACATTGGACAGTCAAAATTTTCGAATGATACATATAATTATTTCAGATAAAGTGTTTGGACACGTTTCTGAAACGTAAAATCTCACAGCTAGAGAATTGCAGCACAGAACATAATTATGATGCCTATGTACATTTCCAGATTTCGAAGGGAAAGAAGTAAAGTAATGAAACAAAGATAAAAGACTTGGTTATAAACCAGAACAGGGAAAAAATATACGGATTGCACATAACTTGCAATATTTGTTGATTGTTAAAGAAGTGAAAAAATGGACATAAAGAAATCAAATTCATCACGACATTGGACAAAAACATGTGCTTAATCATGTCTTAAACTTTCGACTGCCAATTTCGTAAATCTTTTAGCGCAACTAGCATCATATAAAAAGACGCATCTTTTCAAGTAGAAATAAGAAATGGAGAATCTATAAGAAAAAACACTGTAGATTCAATGGAAAAGAAAAACATCGCTAGATGCCCTGTCGTGAGTACGAATAAGGAAAGGAGACAAATGCGTTAAGTTTTGTTTTTCCTCTTTGAAGGAAAGAGAACATTATCATGGGAATAGGGTCATCTGTTAAATGAACTTCGAAAATCACGCAAGATCTTCAGGTTTTCTCACGCATTCACACTAAAATAAAGCGTAGGGTTATCAGCGTGCTCGTGTGTATTGCAATTCAAAGCAGTGGGATTGTTGTTGTTTTGTTATCATTATTATTATTGCTATTATAACTTTTTTAATTGAAAGACGCAACTATATCAAAATAATAATTAAACCCGGAATTTGATTATATATTTCTCTCGGAGCATTCTATTACCGGTTGCTTACTTTAGGCCTCTTGCGGTGTCTGTAGCAGTCCCCCATGGTTTGTCTGGATAAAAATGCAGAATAATTATTGTTAAGATAAAAAAACAACATTGAATTTAATTGTAAATATGCAAGCTAGTGCACAAATCAACATATTCCACGCAAACCTGGCCAACATAAATCAGAATAAACTTAACTACAAACAAGCTTCGTTAAACAGTGATTAACTAAAACTGGTTGAAAGCAAAGCCCCAAATGCACAATTAGCACTCATTCGTTTTCGAAAATTAAGTTTGAAACCATGCATTTGGCAGCAGTATTTTTCTTCGAGATGTTTTCTATGATTACAAACGATTATACTTTTACAATATTTTGTTTGTTGGTTTCATAACCCCTATCTTCAGCAACTAGGCCAATACTAATGTCTCCCAATCTCATACGAAACATCTCATAAAAGTATTTTGATAAATAGAATATACCAATGTACCTTTATCGGGTCACACTTGATTTTTGAATCCGGAGTTGATGAACGAATTCCAACAACTGTTTTGATGCGTTTCCTATACAGCGAGATGATTCACTAAGTCTCTTTTCATTGCCCTGAACTGCTAAAAAGTTTGTTTGTTACTTTATTGATTTCTTAGATTCATTGGTCAAAAACTAGTCTAGCCTGTGGGCGAGTCCCAAAACCTAAAGTCTGACAACTATGCGCGCTGCCACACAGAGAAAGGGCGGGGTTTTGTTTTTTCTCACATGGTAACAGTAAAATTGTCACCGAACAAAACAGTAGCTGCTGGCCATTTCCTTTAAATTATACATAACACACCAACAGTCACTTGAATTAATAAATATTCGATTGAACAATTTTATCAGTATTTAAAAAAAATCTGTTTACCATGACAAAGTAATGTATTTTTGAGTTTTATTCTCATTCAAATTGTACCCAGTTCCCACTTTTCCCAACCCTAGGAAACCCAAATAAACCCAAATAGTGATACAAAAAAGGTGGTTCCTTTTTTTTTTTTCTTCTTCCTTTTTTTTTGGGGGGGGGGGGGAACAAAAATACCCCTTTTTTCTCTCTCTCGCTCCTCTCCCTTCCTCGCCCCCCCCCCACGCCTGATTTTCCCCATCTGTTCGTTCTTCACCAACCACTGGGGCTATCAACACGTGACGAGCAGTTTTATGTTGAAGTGTCGGCAGTTTGGAGACGGGACCCCGGGACAATGTTTGTGCCTTGATTCTCGACCACCAGGAAAACTGACGGGTCGGCTCATGACTGGGCATAGTTAATGTGGCTTCCAGGGTAAAACTACTAGGGGATTTTTTTTTTTAAATTTTGCTCGGTGAAAGTTTCAATTCACAATTCTTCCTGATTTTGATAGTTTTATTTGTTGTTGTTTTTTTTTTTACATACTTTTCTTTTTTTAATTCTTTATAGACTTTATAGACTGTGAGAAAGTAAAAATATTTTGGAAATATTGCTAAATGCAAATATTTCAGTATTCGGAAAATACTTTCGGAGGGCTATTTTATGTATGAATCAAAGGAATTTCAGAAACTTTGAAACGGTTCATTGGCCAATCTAGATGTTTTTTTGTTTTTTTTTTAAACGTTAAACCAACCCAACCAACCCAACCTTTTGATTGTACTTGAGTTAAAACGCGTTACTATCGCACAACGTTCAATTTATCCGTGCATGCTGAAATTTAATCCTAAAGTATGAAATTCGAAAAAAAATTTAGTAAAGCAAAGTAAATTAAGTTTAAAAGATGCTGCATAAGACTTGTAAAGGAAATCTAAAAATATTAGTTTCAACGGCAAGGGTATTCAAATCGGTAAATAATGCTAACTTATTAGCCCAAACCAGAAAAAAATGTCTTTCTAAGCTATATTACATCTACTTTCAAACGGCTTAACAAACATGTCACACATTTTAGGCGGATTAAATTTCAATTATGAAACGAGGGAATTGAAAAGCCTTTTGTTTGGTTATTGATAAAAACGATAAGAATCAAAGCTCACATGATTCCCAACATATTATTTAGAGGTCTTTAGTTTCAGGGAAGAGACGTGTGCTATCCTGATCTCAAATTCAAACACAACGATGAATGGAAAATCCGCTTGATTATTTATTTGCAACTACAGAAAATGGTCACAATTTTAACCCCTCGAGTCTGTCTTTTGAAATCCTAGTAAATTCGATTCTAAAGATCGTTCAATTTTATGTTTGAGAAAGCTATTCACATCTTGCGTCATCATCTTTTTTTTACGTTTAAAAGCTTTTCTTTGCTTTCATCATTCTAAGCAGTGTTGGCTCACTTTGAAAGGCATCTTTTTTTGTCATACAAATTTTTTAGCTTCAAAACAATCTTATAAAGAAGAGGTAGCTTAATATAATTCTTTCTGGAATGCCATTTATCTATTTTTCCGAAAACCTGTATCCGCCTTTTGTCGAGCTAACACAAAACTGAATAATCTAGTTTAAGTTCAATATATTTTTCGAAAATATTGTAAGTGGATATTTTAAAAAGTGAAGCAAAAAATGTGTTTTAAAAGTAATAAAAAAAGATATCATATGTCTAAACTGATTTGAAAACCGTATAATTTACAGTATATTCTACATGTTAAATAAAAGTAGAGCTAAACTTTAATTTTTTATGTGAAAGGGGTAAATCTTAGACATCATGACTGAGTAAGACTTTGTTGCATTTGTTACGAATTTTGCACCAAGTTGGTTCTAGTAAATAGAAAATTCAAAACAATGTGAAGGTCACACCAATAATTCTTGGTATACTAAAAGCCATCTGAGAATCGGAAATGATTCATTATAGTATTTCTTACCTCCCGGAGAGACCAGATACCTGCGAGTTACTTTTTACTCTTTGAATAAAATAAATGAAAACTTGAAGAAAAAAAAATGACCATTGACCAAAAACTCACAAAAAGAAGGAATTACCCTCGTTTCCCTTAACGGTGTCAAACATCTTTTCACCATTTTGCGCAAACATTGTTATATAAAACAATACGAACTGAACGTAGGACTAAAAATCGGATACCATAACTTGTACTTCAAGGAGGATATTACCATCGACACTGAAATAGAAAATACGGAAATAACTTATAAACTCAAAAAGTGTTTGATCTTTGTTTGATGAGTTTCCCTGGTAAACAAGCTCCTTTCATAGCACCTAGAAGGTTTCCAAACAAGCAAAAAAAATATAAACAAATATAGAACTAGTGAGTCAAATTTGGTAGGTAAAAATTAATTCTTTTATAGTGTTCCATAGCAATCGGATTCATTATTTTTTTCCTTCTGATTCCTAAGAGAGCCAATCATATAAATGTCTTTATTTCGAGGAATTTAAAATTTTGATACGTTAAGGAAAAAGATTCTCTTCATAGACTGGCTCGGGGATACTAAGATTAGACCACTCGAGTTTCCCGGACCTTTTAAATACAACTATGCGGAAATTATGCTAATCTTATGGTTAAAACCAAAGTTATTCAATCATATGAGAGACCATTCAGCGTAAGATGGGCACCTGCGATGAAATGCTCCTTCTGATCTCAAGACAGATTTTCCTGTTTGATATATTTAATAATGGTTTAAAAACGTCCGTATGTTTGTGAATCGACTTTAAAGTCGAGTAAAGCAAAGCCTTCCCACTCTCTTAAAGTACCCTCGATTTTCTACAATGATCCTTTAAGCAACGGGACCCCGGAGCGGAATACATGGGACTTGGCCTATCCCTCTGTACTGACACATACATACACACACACACACACAGACAGACACACACAACAAGATAGGAATAAACATCTGAGAGGTATTCGAACCCGCAATCTTCGTAATGGAAGCCGCGCGCTCTACTTTTTCTGAACAGATTTGATAAACACATCAAGATAATATAACAATTACGAAGCCCTGTTTCTACATAACATAACAAAGGGAAAACAGATGGAAAAAAAGCTGCAAAAGTAATATAATAAGGCAGTTACTTAAAAAAATAAATACACGTCTGATCGAGATGTAAAATGATGACTTTTATATTGTTTGCTTTTCTGACGCAAACGTACATGACGTAGAGGACATTCAATGAAAGACAACGCTTCAATAAGTTTCTGGAGTAAAAGCGGTAGAGCGATAAGAAAATTAATATCAATAGCACAATGACCGTATGAAATATTAAAGATTTAGCGCATTATAGAAATGAGACGGGATATTAACTATTGTACGACTTACGCGACGTATTTTTGTGTGTGATATCCTGGTAGGGAGAAGCAAAACTCTCTTTAAATCTTTTGTCTCCTAAGTTCTTGTTAAGAATCCGATACAAAGACGGGAGTTTACAGCGGGATTTCCCGGACGCGGCCGATCACATTATTGGGAAAGCGATTTCATCACTAGTTATGTAACGTTGTCGCTTGAGGCTTTACTTAGCCTGTCAGGAAACAATGCCCACAGAGCTATGGACTGGGTAAATAAATGCTACAATGTGCTTCTTATTCTGAAAAATAAAATAAAGAACACAAAGCGGGTAAAACGAGTTATTGTTTTCTACAAAATGGCATTGTGACGCCTACTCACTTATGATGAAATCCTGTTCCCTTTAAAGACAAGATTGCAACCAGAACGGAGAAAATTGGCCTGAACGTAGAAGGGCATCATAGACAAAATAATTTCCCGACTAAATGAATTCGCTTCGTTGAACTATTTGTGTGAGAGCATGTTCAACTATTTGTTTGAGAGCACGATAAATTATTTATAAGAGCATAATAAACTATTTATGTCAAAGTACGTCGTTCGACTTTTTGTTTAAAAGCACTTTCAACTATTTGTGTAAAGGCACTTTCAACTATTTGTGTAAAGGCACTTTCAACTATTTGTGTAAATGCACTTTCAACTATTTATATTAGATTACGTTCAACTTTTTGAAGATAGGCACGTCCAATGAATTGTGTAAAAGCCTGTTTGCGTATTGGTGTGAGAGTATGATCAACTGTTTGTGTGGGAGTATTGTGTGAGAGAATGTTCAAAAATTTGTGTGGGAGAATGTCCAACAATTTGTGTGGGAGAATGTTCAACATTTGTGTGAGAGAATGTTCAACTATTTGTGTGATAGCATGTCCAACTATTTGTGTGAGAGCATGTTCAACTATTTGTGTGGGAGAATGTCCAACAATTTGTGTGGGAGAATGTCCAACAATTTGTGTGGGCGAATGTTCAAGCATTTGTGTGAGAGAATGCTTAACTGTTTGTGTGAGAGAATGTCCAACACTTTGATTTGTGTGGGAGAATGTTCAACAATTTGTGTGGGAGAATGTCCAACAATTTGTGTGGGAGAATGTTCAACAGTTTGTGTGGGAGAATGATCAACAGTTTGTGTGGGAGAATGTTTAACTGTTTGTGTGTGTGAATGTTCAACAATTTGTGTGGGAGAATGATCAACAGTTTGTGTGTGAGAATGTTCAACAGTTTGTGTGGGAGAATGATCAACAGTTTTTGTGGGAGAATGTTTAACTGTTTGTGTGAGAGAATGTCCAACAATTTGTGTGGGAGAATCTTCAACAATTTGTGTGGGAGAATGTTCAACAATTTGTGTGAGAGAATGTTCAACAGTTTTTGTGGGAGAATGTTCAACAGTTTTTGTGAGAGAATTTTCAACAATTTGTGTGGGAATGTGGCCCACTGTTTGTGTGGGCGAATGTTCAACTGTTTGTGTGAGAGAATGTTCAACTATTTGTGTGTGAGTATGTTCTACTTTTTGTGTGTGTGTATGTTCTACTTTTTGTGTGTGTGAATGTTCAACTTTTTTTGTGTGAGAGCATGTCCAACTATTTGTGTGGGCGAATGTTCAACAATGTGTGTGGGAGTGTGGTCCACTGTGTGTGTGGGTGAATGTTCAACAGTTTGTGTGGGCGCACCTCCGACAAATTGAGAGACCATGTCCAACTTTAGAGATCTCTTTCTCGCTTGGTGCGAGTAACAGCGTTATAGATACCAGCTTTATGAAGCTCTCCACGACAATATTATACGCCCCACAATTTTATCGCTGCTCAAAAGGGGACATTAAGCGTACCTCGATCACAAAAACGGAACAGTTCTAGACACACTTATCTTCAGTCTGGTTCTATTGACTGATTCTGGTCTATTTGCTTCGCAATCACGGTACAAAAAATGCTTGATGAGCTCTGGTTTATAGTTTATTTCATGGACATGGATGGAGATGTCGCCTTTACTCTGCTATACTAAAAAATAATCGCATTATCATTATGTCCTTCTGAAATGTGTGCTACAACGAGATTTCTTGTAGTCAGTTCACGTGCAGCGCTCTCCAAATAACATGTACTGCATTTTGTTTTAAAAAAGCTCCAGTAGACCAGAGTGTAAAACATTTGAGAATATCTAAGAGTTTAGCGATTCTCAAACTGAATAAGGTGATTTAGTTTTCATAACCTTTTCATAAATAGTTTCAAAGCATGGCATATTTATCCGTTTATTTTCCATATGAATTAGTCATGGTCATATATCTTTTTTTCGTGTATATCTAGATGAAACGATTGAGTTTAATTCGATATTAATAATAACGATGATATGAAATATCTTAAATGCAGATATATAAAGATAAAACGTTGATCGGCGATGTTTTTTGTCCAAATACACCTAAAACATTTAAACAAAGATTTTCCGTGAATAGCCTTATTATAACACAATTCATTCAGACGTCCAGTATTTCGGAATTCCAATATCTGATTACATCTACCTGTTTTTTGTTTTGTTTTTCTTTTTTTGGGGTACGGCACTGTAGTCCCTTGAGAATAAGTATATCTTGATATAGATCTAGATCGAAGTTGGATAAAGAGAAGATATCTAGATTCTAAAATCAACAATTAGAATATACATGTCCATAATAATAGAGTCCAAATCTCTAGATCTAGATCTAGTACTCAGATTAAATAATACAAACTAAAACAAGACAAAAACTTTGTTCGCTGCACTCATTGACATAAATGCCTTACCTTGAAATAAAGAGGCAAAGACAGGCCCAGAAGATCTGTTAATCCAGAAATAAATTTTAGATCTACATTTGAAATATTTAAAAGAGATTGAGATTCAATTTGTCATTACTTTTGTAAAGCCCAGATTAAAAAAAAACTAGAACCTAGATCTAACTTTTTCCCGACATTTTTCCTTTTGTATTTGATTGGACACATAGCTTTTCCGCTTGGACAAGAAAGTGATCGTAGCAAACAATATGTCGTAGAGATTATCTTAATGACAATCAAGATTATAAAAGTTAAAGTTAAAAGTCAAGTTAAATCCATTTGCATTCCCAAACGTCAAAACAGATGAAGAACTGAGAAATAAATTTTTTTTTCCACCAAACTAGTTTGCCCTTTCATCTATGTCTGTCTATCTATCTATCTATCTATCTATCTATCTATCTATCTATCTATCTATCTATCTATCTATCTATCTATCTATCTATCTATCTATCTATCTATCTATCTATCTATCTATCTATCTATCTATCTATCTATCTATCTATCTATCTGTCTGTCTATCTATCTATCCATATAATTATCTCTTCTCTCTGTCTCTGGTCGTGAAGCTGGAATAAAACTCAAAATTACAATATCTCTTAAATTTTAAAACGATGTAGCCCATTTTCTTTTAAAACATATTAAGAAATAGGGATCGTCTCTGGATATAGACAACAACTGCAAATGAGAAATAGCCTCCTGTATATAAACCATTCCTTTCATCATGGATACATTTTCCCATGTAGTAAAAGGGGTCGATAAAAATAAATAAAAAGAACCTTAATCGCCAGGTTAATGCTTTAAATCTCTTCCCTGATCTATTCTGCGAGGGATTGCGTCTAGGTGTGATAGGTGTTTTCTCCCTACGCTAGGTTGATCATCTGAATATAGCCTTGAGTAACAGCCGTTAAACAGCCTTAAAACATGCTGTGGCATAGCCCTATGCTAGAACTACTGTCCAGATGTATGAGTAAAGAGGCTGGATCAAAGAGCAAAATGAAATGAAATGTACTTGATTTCTTTTTTTTGTTTAGCTTTTATGAGCGCATCTGCAAAACAAAATTAAATGGAATTGAAAAAATAGAGAGAGAGAGAAAGAAACACAGAGAGAGAGAGAGAGAGAGAGAGAGAGAGAGAGAGAGAGAGAGAGAGGTAGAGAGACAATGACAGACAGACAGAGAGAGAGACAGGCAAATAGATAGACAGACAGACAGGCAGATCTCGCGTAATGAAGTAAAGAAACGCACATCAGAAAGATCAGGGGAAAGCAGAAAAGCGTCCAACAAACACATTGTTTGATTTAGATGAACAAAATTAATAATGATTAATTTATAACGAATGGTTTTCAAGACATCCTCGTACATTATTCAATAGACACGTGAGCCTACATACTAATTTATACAGTACTTTTCTTCCTCCGTGGGATTTGACTCTCACACACATTTGTGCCCCATGTTTATTGGTGTAAATATAAATTGCTGTATTGTACGAGGCAGGTGAAATTGGCTATATGAGTGAGTCTTAGACGCTCAAGTCAATGATAAATGATTTCAGACGCTTTGTTATCAGATCTCCGACAGTGATGCCACAGCACATTTTGAAAGTATTGAGGCCGGTTTCTTGTATTGTCTTTCCTTTGTGTACTCAATGTAATGGAAGCCCTGAGACATCTGACCACCGAGTCATTTCCTACCTTACTTGAGGAGACTATGATACAAATTATGGATGCTCTCGACTGTATAATATCTTGGATTTATAGACTAAATGGAGCTGTAGTCGTACAATACAATTTTCGTCTTCGTGTAACCAAATATATATGTTGATCAATATGCCTGTTAATTCATTATGGGTTTTTTTTCCAGTGGTCAATCTCTAAATTGGTCACCACGATCGATGCAAATAGTCTTTGTTCGCCCGAAATTATCTGGCCATTCATTGGATTTGACGGAACTCACACCAGACAGCGCTATAGGGCATAAATCGACGAAGCAGTTGCTGTGCTATTCGTTCAATAACAAAATAATAGTGCGCAATTTTGACTGGTCACCGACATTTTCAATAAATCGACGAAGCAGTTGCTGTGCTATTCGTTCAATAACAAAATAATAGTGCGCAATTTTGACTGGTCACCGACATTTTCAGTTGGTCTTTGCGGGAAAATTCTTCTTTACTGGATTACTTTGTTTTTCAATATGTCATAGATGAACGCAAACATCAACGCAAGCATCATCTAAAGCTGTGAAAAATATTATCTTCGTGGTAAGGATCATTTTGACCGGATACAGAAAGAAGATTGCAGATTCATGATCACCAAACGTGTCTTTAAAATTAATCGCATGCTTTGAGATAGCCATGTCCGTGAATAATTTGGCAATATTTTTTTTTGTAAAGTGTCATAAAAATATATGTCTTAAGGGGAGGAATTTGCGTCGTGCTCCAAAGCATGAACAATTAGAAATTTTGTAACAACAGAATTCATTTGAATGTGGAGAATACAGCTTTAGACTTCATCCTCAGCTTAACTCCGATGATACGACAACTCTTGCTTATTTTTTACGCGGACAAGATGTTCACACAAAGCAAACTGACTTTAGATTTCATGAAGAGTATTGTCGAAATTGTTGCTACTTTTGGAAGGTTTTTTTTTGTTGATAACTTAAACCCGTTGTCATGAACTATGATATAACAATGATCAAACTTTGTGAAATATTGCTGCTTCAGTTGTCAGCAACAACAACAGCACCAGCAGCAGTGACAACGACAACAGCAACAACAAGATTTACAAAGTTATAATATATTTTTTTAATTTCACCTTTAAAAAGAAACACCATAAAGTAGTCGACTCGAAGAAATGCCATGAGAAGTACAAGCATAAAATGTTATTTTTATTCACGTGAGAAAACTAGTTCTTTCATTTTTGTCGTACGGCTATGCTCCGAACAGAAGCAACAACAGTTATTATTGATAGAGTAACAACAACTACTCTAATTAAGTACAATGCAAAATTCTTGAAGCTCACACAGCAGTACTCACGCATAATGCACAAGCAAGCCACATATACCAGGAGTTCAAACAATGAGGAGCCCTCATACTCCTCCCTCCCGCCTCCCGCAAAATCCTCGTACACATTATACACACACTCCCATGTATTAAGATTCCATTAATTTAGGAGCCCCTCTCCCCGTTACTCCCATATATTAGGACTCCCCTTCCCTCCCCCTACTTCCATGATTGTATTAAGACCCCCATGCGAGCTGATTACAGAATCCAGGATTTGTGAGTCCCCAGTGTTGCGAAGATAATAGACACACGCTGCAATTCCGGCCGCCCCATTCTCCCTGCTTGCAGAAGCAAAATGAATTTCGTCATTCTAAAAGGAAAAATCCCTCAGTAATAGTCCCATTGTAAGTCAGTTTCGATTTTCTGTGTTTTAGCTCGACCTCTCGATCAATGATACTGTCTTGTTAGAAAATTCTACCCGCGTAATCTTGATTTCACATTAACCAAGGGATTTTTTAAAAGAGATTGTTTAAATGTAGTTCCATTATTCTAGACACACGAAGGTTGCATCAGGCATTGAAATGGAGATATAAAAGATTACGATCCAGTTGCTCTAGCAGTAAAGATTCTTACTAGTTTATGTATAAATAAATAAAATTAATGTTATGAAGGGGAAGCACCGTAAGAGCAAATTGTTGTAGCGTATCGACTTGTGACTTGAATGCAACATGTGGCGTACATTACACCAGCCTTTTCTTCGTAAATCAGATATTTCAACATCATTTAGAGCGTAATACGTAATACTTGTATTTGTATAATTAGACAGACAGACATTTTCGTTGGTGGCTTTTTTTGGATTGGTTTCGACAAGGACGATCAGTTAGTTTGCCAAAACTCCAAAACGGGTGTTTGTTCCTGGTCTCTCACAAGGCCGCCTTTATTTCCCGGTGATGGTCAAGGCGATTCGATGTCCGTATAACCGGACTGGCCGAGACGCGAGTTCTGGTATCCCTGCTTTGACACCACGCAACATGTTTAGACGTTAGTCTTGAGACCCATCGCGAGAGCCTGACACACTTAAAAAAGGGGATAGGCTCTTACCTAGACGAAAAAAAATGTCTCTATTTAAAAAATGCAAAGGAATGCCGACTTATGATTCATTATATTATTATTATTCCTATATCTCCTTTCCAATTTGAAAAATGTAGATCGCACAATTTGTAACTAAAAATACTATTCTAATTTTAAAGAAATTAAATCAACAGATTTCGAAAAAATGATAATTCGTGTCCAGTAGGATTATAGCAATGGTTAGAACAAAGAGATGTAAATATAACATCATAGAATTTAATCAGGTTCAAATATCAATAATGAATGCATAAAAAAGGGGGGGGGGGGCAAGTTTAGCGCGTAGTTTCTAATCGGAAGGGGTCATTACTTGTTCGGGTGGTGGGACCATAACACTTGTTCACGTCGTGTCGGCGTATAGAATCTGACTTCAGACTTGGTTAGCAAACTTACCTACAACTTTGCTTTCTCTGGTGAAAAAATATATAAAAGCCTAAAGACACAAAAACTGTCTCGTCTTCCAACCATCATGAGAAAAGGATTTGCTAACATTATAGATTATTTTATTGCGCTACCAAAAACCCTAAAACGTCTTTATGTTAAATGGGGCTTTACTGATACATATCGTTGACTTCATAGGATTCTAGATGGGCTCATTTGGTATGACTATGATCAATGAGAAAGACAGGCAAAAAAGAGAAAGAAAAAAAAAGAGAGAGAGAGTCAGAAAGAGATAGATAGATAGATAGATAGATAGATAGATGGATAGATAGATAGATAGATAGATAGATAGATAGATAGATAGATAGATAGATAGATAGATAGATAGATAGATAGATAGATAGATAGATAGATAGATAGATAGATAGATAGATAGATAGATAGATAGATAGATAGATAGATAGATAGCGAAAAGTCAAACAGACAGACAGACAGACAGACAGACAGACAGACAGACAGACAGACAGACAGACAGACAGATTGACACAACGTTTTGCCCGCGAAAATGGTGTTATCTCTCTATTTGGACAAGACTATCTAGCTCGATCGAAAACATACCTGATAGATAGTAAACGTAATCATTTCTATCTCTGTCTCGGTGCTTCCCCCCCCCCCCCCCCTATTCCATGCCTCTCCTTTTGTCTCTCTCCTTGTCTTTTCCTATCTCTCCTCACCCCCACCCTTTTTTTTTGCTCTCTTCGTTCACTCCCACCATTTGTGTGTGTACCAAAGTATATCTCTCTCCCTCTCTCTTTCCGCCGGTTGAGAAATTGAAGTCAACCAAACAATTTATTGAATTTATCCCCTAAGCTTTGAATCAGATGGGCGCTAAAAGCTTTTCTCTCTACCGTATAACGTTTCTAACACTGTGGATGCTCTCGGCATCCAAAGAAGATGTTATTTGTTTCTTTATCTCTCTGCTTATTTGTCTTCTTCTCCCTACTATTCCCTCCCTTGCGCTGCCTTTCTCTCTCATCTCCCTGTAAAAATGAGACATTGCTCAACAAACAGATTGGGACTGACCAATCTAGACTAGGAATCATAACATGAATTGGTTGATATTGAAATGCTACTTTTATACTACGAGTCTGAATCTATCGCGCTCTGTAGTTGTGCTTTAGAGCAACAACAACAACAACAACAACAACAACAACAACAACAACAACAACAACAACAAACAACAACAACAGCAACAACAACAACAAAAATAACAACAACAATAGCAACAACAACAACAAAACTAAAACAAACAAAAGAGGAAAATAGTAAGTTGGTAGGAAATAATTATAAAGGTTTGAAATAAGGCATTTAAATTTTCAACTCATTAGAAATATCCAAATTAATGTTTCGAGTTTGAAGTTAAAAGTTTCCAACTATTAAAATATCCAATTCTTTCTCAAAGATTTGAAAAAGAAACTTAATCAAATTTTAAGTAATAGACTAAAAATGTAAGTTCGACATTATACATTTTCAACGTGACCTAAAAAAAATTGAAACCATATAAGTAATACAGTGTATATATAGACTATTTAAAGCCCATAAAAACAGAAGCCGTAAGTACCAATCAATACGTCATTGATCAAGACTGGCGATACAGTGGCATGATTTAAATATAAAGAAACGTTAGGAAAATGCTTATGTCGCAGACGGCGATTGAACTCAAACCACATTGTGAGAGTAGTTGTCAAGTCGAGACATAGAAAACTAAGCGAAATAAAATATCTGATAAGCTTTAAGTCCTCGGGGTTTCCCCGAAAAATCCGCTATGGAGATTGCAAGCGAGGTGAAAGCTCGTGTCTGCTGTTTATCAGTCAGATCACTACCAAGGTTTGCTGCTCCTACTTAAGTCCAAGACATGAACGATCAGCATTGGTCAGCATTGTGGTTTGGGTCGGTGTCAGTATAATGTCACAGTGACCGACCAAGTGTCGGACTCCTGGCTTTGGAATCGGGTCGGGTTGCCGTGTACAACTTTCTAAAGGTAAGCGACCTTAAGCTAGAACAGACTCGCTCGCTTTCTCCGGGAGAAGGTCGCGGACTCGCTCAAGTTGATCTCCAGATCAGGAGGTATGCGGTTTGAATCCCACGATCGGCAGAACTATTTGACTGCTTCCGTCCCTTCTTACTGGTTCGGTCGATGCCAGTCTAATGTGACCGTCTAGGACAGGAGTCATGGTAATCCCGCACTGTCTCATGTGTGGCAGTACATTTGATTGTCATACGTCAGTCTTAGGGTTCGCCTACAATGTAGCCTTTATAATGCTGACGTTGAACGTTAAACCAACTCACCTCAATTCGCTTACTCCGATCAAAGACATAAAAACGAGCCATCCTGAAGGATTCAATTTAGTTGGCCAAGTGGCAGGTCACTGAGGTAGCCCTAAGGTGGCTCAATGGTAGAGCACTCGGCCTCTGATCGGTAGGTCCCTGGTTCCATACCCGGCCCAACCGCTCTATTCCCTGCTGATTTAGTGGGTGCCAGTGCGTGTACGAATTGACTATCTGACACAGATGTGCTGGTATCGCCGCTCTGTCTCTGTGTGACACTAGGTAAAATTTTCAGACATTCGTCTTGGGACCCTTTCACGATAAAGCCTTTCTGACTTGTGAATTGATGAATTGATTTTTCTCCGTCAGCCCAGACCTCACTTCCTCGAACATCTGTTTATTCACGGACTTGATTATTCCGATGTTATGAGTTCCCTCAGAATTCCAAGTCACGTTCTCAAAACAACGCCCTTCAAAGCTAGTCAAATTTCCAGACGCTGTTAATGAGTTTTCGCGTCAACCTCAACTGCTTTCGCCGTCGTTTTCAATAAATCTATTTCAACAACTTCCCCTAAACAATAACAACTCTGATTCTGTATTCCACACTTTTCACGAAACCAATCAATAATACTTTTTTGGGGGGAGGGGGGGGGGAGATGCTAAGCTAACTTGAAAATTTTCTCAAATAACTTCAGAAGTTTGAGTTACCCTATTTCATTTATTGAGTGCGCCATTGATTACAAAGAAATATGTAATGCCTGCAGGCAATTTCAATTCAAAACTCTAAATGTATCATACTTTTCAAAATGTATTTTCAAACAGTTTCTAAAACAATCAATCAAATTATAATATTGCGTCGGTTTTTTTTTGTTTTTTGTTTGTTTTGTTTTGTTTTGTTTTTTTTTTTTGGGGGGGGGGGGGGCGAAAGCAAGATCAAAGGCTAATAAAGGTAAGGTAGATTAGTCAATAAAGAGCGCAGCTTCTAACGAGCTTTCACCGAGTTCGAGTCCCGCCCTGTCTCGTTCTAAATCATTATGGATTATGTAGTGTTATGTAACTGAGACAAAATTCCCGGTATCTCCACTTTGACTCTGTGTGACAGCACCCAGAATTGTCAGAGGCTTATCATGAAACCCGCCCTCGAGCTAACATAGAGGATACTGGTGTACCTGAACAAACCAACCGCTATGATAAACAGAGACACAAATTAAAGAGTCTCTCTATCAAGTTACCCTGCTTCCATTTTTCATTGATTTCCAAAAACATTTTTAACGACATACTTATTTTTTAACTGTGGCTTCTTTACTTAGATTTATATGTAGTTTTTTACCACATTGCGTCAAAACAACCATGGTATTACTTTTAGACTTGAGGTGATTTAGTTATCTTCAATCTTCAATTTCTGGGGACTTTTTTTACATCGGCATGTTGATTATTTTATAGAGTTAATGAATAACCAAGTGCGTCTGACCTTCACGGATTCAGATTTCGCTTACTCGATTAACGTTGTAATAATGAATCTCTAAGCATCATCATCAAACTTAGGGTAAACCCAGAATGTGTCTCACCAAATGCATTGTCAGCACTAGAACGTTTGGTCTCATGTATCGCTTTTTCTCTTCGTTTCCTGAAACCGATCATAAAATTCCGATTTTCAGGGTAAAAATATTAATCTTCCTTTCCTGACTGTCTAAAAACTGTACGCGTGCTTTTTTCCCCTATTGATTTCCGAAAAAAATTTTTACGATATGCTTGTTTTTTTAAACTGTCTTGTATACTAAGATTCATAATATTTTTTCCCACACTATATCAAAACAACCATCGTATTACTTTTAGATTTGGGGTGATTTAGTTATCTTCAATCTTCAATTTCATTTTGAGGACTTTTTTGACATTGGCATGTTGATTATTTTATAGAGTTAATAAATAACCAAGTGCGATTCCTGACTGTCTAAAAACTGTACGCGTCAAGTACTGGGAACAAAACAGAGTCATAAATCCAGCGTTTTAAAATATTCGTTGCACTAT
Source organism: Elysia chlorotica (assembly GCA_003991915.1). Lineage (NCBI taxonomy): Eukaryota > Metazoa > Mollusca > Gastropoda > Plakobranchidae > Elysia > Elysia chlorotica. The sequence goes on from RQTK01000939.1 coordinate 177,444, forward strand.
TTTTTGTGATTCTCTTGTCGGCTTTTTCCATGTTCTTTTATTTTTTAGGCCGCTGAAGTTAGGAAATAGGGCTTCGCTTGAGCAGAAGATTTATGTGATTAACTGATAGCTTTTTCATGACTCTGCCTCATCGATCCCGTTTTACTGTCACCATATTTCAGTGTTATCAACACGATGGGTGTTAATATAGCGATAAATGGATGATCACTATAATATGGTTAAATCAGTATTCTTTAATCTCGAATGCACTGTAATGCCAAACGATATTTGAAATATTTTAGCCAAAATTAGAAAATAACAGCTTATAAGCTTATGTCGTTATAAAAAATGCCATGTTTTGATTCAAACAAACAAAATGCATACTGGTACGTTTAATGTTTTGACAAAAAAATTATAATTAAAAATGAAATATCACCCCGTATTTCCCTGTACAAGTAAAACAACAAAATGCCCTCAAAACCTTAGGTGCGCCGCAGATAAATGGTTAATGGTCACCTCAGGATTATATTTATTGTATGCATCAAACTAACACATTGTTGCTGCGTAGTTAAAAAAAAAACAGCTATTGTATTTTACACTTTTTACCTTGTTCCTTCTACCTAGCTTATATCCTTTCACTGCTACAAACAGTCTTTTGCAAGGTCTCTTCAATGTTTGTCTCTCCTTGAAGCCCATTGTTATAGTTCACTCGATATTTGATTTTATTAACCTTGGTTCAATTTTACCTTTCTTCTTTGAACATTGCTAACACATCAATAACTAGACTGTATTACGGACGGGTTCCTTGATTTAAGTCTAACAAATTTACGTGCTGTCACACACAGACCAAGCGGAGACACCAGGACATCTGTTTATCCCGTTTCTCTACATAACACCAAGCCAACCAGCAGGGAACAGCACGTTTTGATAAGGGAATCGAACCAGGGACTTCTCGGGTTTAAGCTGAGCAGTCTCGCCACCCGCCTCCTCCTTTTTGGACGTAGTATCCGCAGAATTGAAAGTTAGTTTGAAAAAGCATCTTGCTGGAATGCATGAGGCTTGGATTTGCTTGTAAAAAAGAAGTTGTCTACCCTTGTCCTGAGCTTTCTCATCGAAAGGAAGATAAGCACGCATCAGTTGTCAAGTCCAGTCTTTCAACTCTTCATCCCTCAGCTCATCAAACATGCCGATCTCTTCAGACACAGCCACACACACACACAGTCACACACTGACACAAACACAGACACACACATACATAGAATTGTGCAATTATTATCCTCCTCTGTCCTCTTTAATTTCTCTCTTCTTCTCTGTCTCTGTGACTGTCTGTCTGAATGTTTGTATCTGTGTCTTTTCTCTCTCTCTCTCTCTCTCTCTCTCTCTCTCTCTCTCTCTCTCTCTCTCTCTCTCTCTCTCTCTCTCTCTCTCTCTCTCTCTCTCTCTTCTTGTATTGTACTGTTTTTGTTCGTCTCTCTCTACCTCTTATCCCACTGTCATGTTATCTTGATGTTATTTCTGTCTACCTCTGTATCTCTGACTTTATCTGGAAAAATTCTTTCTCTGTGTATCATCTTATCCTCTGTCTACCCAGCCTGATCCCTTCTTCTCTGTCTGTCTGTCTAGTCTGCCTCTCTAGTCTGCCTGTCTAGTCTGCCTGTCTGTTTGTCTGCCTGTCTGTTTGTTTGCCTGTCTGTCTGTCTCTGTCTCTCTTGCGATCGCTCAATCTTTCTCCTCGTTCTCTCTCTCTCTCTCTCTCTCTCTCTCTCTCTCTCTCTCTCTCTCTCTCTCTCTCTCTCTGTCTGTCTCTCTCTCTCTCTCTCTTCAAAAAGTAGACGATACTGCGAGTTTTGGTTCCAAGCTTATGCCTGATAAACATTTGACTGAGCTGTATGTAAATCCCTGATGCTCCTGGAACGAGCGTATCGCGTTCAGACCATCAAACCAGCCAGACCAAGATATAACCATGAAGTATCCCAGAGAATTAGAAATACTTGTAAATTACCATATATATACCTATCAGTTCATTTATTTAATTTCTTTTTCACCCTAAAAAGAGTGAGGAAGGGAGTAAAAAACTGATTTGTTGATTCTAAAGAACTAACTCATCATTCCTATTTGGGCAAGGAATGATAAGAGGGAAAAAAGGGGGGGGAGGGGATGCAGATAGACTGATCGGCGCATATAAAAAAAGAAAACATTTACTTTATTAAAACTTTTAGGGGAAATTGAAACTGACATGCAGATTAACATTGAAAAAAGATCATACATATTAAACGAAAAATGCTTTTGTATACAAAATAATGTTATAATGAAAAGACATTTAAAAATGTATCAATAATTATACCTACAACTCGTTAACAAATAATATACTATTTAGAACAAGGGTTTTGCAATTGTAAATAGATTTCGTATTAATGTGCAAAGAGCAATTAGAAATTCTACTAATGTTATGTTTTGTATTAATATGATGAGAATATTGCACTTATTTAAGCAAGATAAAAAGGCGAATCCTAACATGCATCAATGATTATGATTATCAAAGTACAGAAAAATCAGAAAATAGGATTGTATCATTATGAACGAAGAACAGAAAAGTAAATGTACTAATACAATATTATAACCATTGGGCCATACAATTATCATCATTTACACAAAATATGATAATAACACTGTATTTATTTTGTCTAAAATATCTTATAATACATCATAGAAAATGCGTGATATTTTCCAAATGAAGAGATAGATTTATATAACTACAAATAGCAAGAGGAATGTTTTAATGTATCAACAGCTTTAAAGCAAAAAATGCTATGATAGAAATATCTAAGACTTATAACATAAAATATGGCAAGTATGGATGCATCTTCGCATCAGGAGGTCCCCCTAAGGTAAAAAACCGATCATCCACCTCGTTTCCTGATCGTTGAATTGGTGTTCATTCACGCCGGTTTCGGATATTTTATTTGCTCCGTAATTCAATAGATGTTTCGATTCAATCAGAAGAAGCTGCTTTACAATAGTAGTTTTATTTATGTTGAGATAGATCTACATTCAGAAATTGGCACTGTCTCGAAAAGAAATAGGAAAAAAGAGCATTTCTCACGTAACAAACAAACGAAAAACATCAACAAAAAATAGTCGTCGGAATTACACTATTTATTGTTTTTCTGAATAAGAGGCATGAAAACATGTAAAACTGCACATAATAACATCGCTATTCACTTTTATGGTGTTTAGTGTGTCTTGTTCAACCACAACTATTATATTTTATATTTAATCGCGAAAACGAGAAGCGTGAATCAGTAATACCAAATAATCAGCGGTGTCAGCATCATAGCCTAGTTAGGCACACACACGAAGCTGGGTAATTATGTGAACATAAACCTCTATGATCAATCACACTATGTCCAAAAGTATTTAGACACAAACAGAAACGTACACGCAAACAAATAAAGATGGCGATATTACCTCGGTCTTTAGCCGTACCACTCTACGAAAGACTTAAAAGAGTAACCACTCTTGGCACGACAGCCAAGTTTTGAAGGAAACCTTTTTTTTGTTCGTTGTTTGATCAAATTGATAAATAGCATCGAGCCGTAGCCAAAATGTCTATACAAAGTTAAAAAAAACTACCAGAATCCTTAAAATTAATATGTTTGTGTGGTGAGTATTTGCCAAGTCCGATTGCACATAGCCGAACATATTGATTATTAGTATCTCTAACCATATGGAAAATTAATGCCACATTGGATCTAACCATTCATTTTACATACAACAAAAGTGCACACTAGTGACGTACTGTTTCCCCTCAGATTTACCTTTTAACTCAGGTCTGCATTCAATTAGTGTTTTTCTTTTCTAGCTTGATAAATAAAACCAACAAATCGGCTGATTCAGTTATGGTGGTTTAAATGTGTGAGGGTTACAAAATAGAAAGGAGTATTACGAAGGAAATGTTAAAACTACCATTGTTTTGCAACTCATCACGAGAAACATTGGGAACGAAAAAGGGCTCCGAAATTAGATGAAGTTGTTTGTAATCATGAAAACCAAAAATGATGTAATAACACATTTTCCGTTCTCAGTTACAAATACTGATTTTGAAAGCACAAGTATTCATACTTAAAAAAGACTAACCATCAAGCCCCTAAAGAAGACCAAGCAACATAAGACATAAGCTTGATTTATCAACATTACCATCAAACTTGTCATGATAACACAAGCAGCTCCGAATAGTTGAGAGACCGCGTCAGGCTAAGTTCTCTATTTGAAGCAAGGAGTTTCGTTTCCAAAGTGGAGAAAAAACAGAAAGAAAAATGATCATTTCACGCTATAAATTATATATATGAATGTTTGGTGTGCCGGTGATTTATTGGTGTGCGTGTATACGTGGGACTTGGAGATCAGCTAGGGTCTGCAAACGTTGTAATACAATCTAAAATGGAATAACAATTTTGCTTAATACTGCATAGGAGAAAGAAAAGATTGTAGGCTTGTATATGGATTTTGACATTGGGATAAGAAATAAAAGCATATCTGTGGAGTGTAGGGTGTGCTATTTATACTGTATATGCTACTTATTATAAGAGTAAGTAAGGTTCGATTTTAATGCTTAGAAAAAAAATAGATGCCACAAAATGAAATCTACATGACGTAACATGAAGAAACCTATTAATTACTAAAATGTGTTTTAGTCATTAGACTAAGTTCAACTGTAAGTGTGCTTTAATAGACTAAAATAGTCATGCTGCGTCTTTTTGTTGAAAAGACCATATGTTTTTACTAATCAAACATTCTTATTCCATAAATATCCAACAAAATGAGATGTAAATATTAGTCCACCCAAAATAACTGCTGCGTTCATTTTCCTCACGCCTTATTGGAAACATACTCTAAGAAACCAAAGAAATCGTATTTACAGAGATACGGAGCTGAGCTCATAAATAGCACCATCTCTCTGCTGCTGTTTAACAAAGAGAAACTTGATAGCCTGGTGAGATCGGGAACAGAAATTGGGCTCACCCTATTCCGACGTGCCGGCAGATAACAGCTGCTGTTAATCCGTGTATGTACACAGGACTAAGGAACACTGAATATCGCTTAACGAAGCCGGTTTTAAATTATCCCGAGAACAGACCGACTGCATTTTCAGTTAACCCGAATTATGAGAAGGGTAAGAAATTCCACGTATTCCACGCTCCTTGGCCTTCCTCCTTACTTTTTTCCCTGACACGTGCATAGAATTAAAAAGTTGCAGAAATTGTACAATATTCTGGTCTTATTCTTAGAATTAATTTGAAGGCCCACCTCTTTGTGCTAGTGCCCAGTTATTTACATTTTTTTTTATTTTTATGATTAACTTGCAAAATGTATCGATACATATGGTCCTCTTCATTTCACACTCCCCCTCTTTCTCTCTGTTTTTCATTTCGCGCGCTCTCTTTCTCTATGTGTCTCTCTTGGCCTCTGTCTCTGTCTCTTTGTGTCTCTCTACCTCTCTATCAATCCATTCACTAATTTAGTTTTTCTTGCGCAACCGGAATCGCATTTGCCCCTTGAATACGCTGCAGTTGCTCTTTAATTAGCACCGCTCTCTCCAGAAAAATTTACGTGCCTGTCGTCCCTTCAATTTATATTCTTTTAAACCTTTTTTCCATTTTTTTTCTTAATGTTTGCCATCTCCCTAAAACGCTTTCTCTGTTCTCTTTCCAATACTTTGTTTCTTCTCTTTAACCGTAAGCTTCTAGTCTTAATTACACCATCTTCTCTCTCTCTCTCTCCCTGTCTCTCTCTCTCTCTCTCTCTCTCTCTCTCTCTCTCTCTCTCTCTCTGTTCTCTATCAAATATACATTTTTATTCATTGTACTCTTCCTCTCTATCTTTGCATATTCTACGCAAGCTAGTTCCCTTCTACACCTCCCATTTCCCCATCTCCGTCCATCTCACTCTAACTTAATTACGCCAGTTAATCAGCAGCTAAAGCCCGGCCTGGGAGATATTTCTCTCCTGTAAGTAGCGGGGATACCCTACCTGGACCAGAAAGCGATAGCCGACCAGATAACGGCGATGCTAGGTCAGCAGCGGAGAATAGAACACACTTGCTGATAACTTCTACCTACCTTCTTGTACTGGATTCTCAGGTGGTTAAAGCCGACCTTTCAGATATCCCATTGTATTGATAGATCCAGCCCTTACTTTCTTATGCTGTTCTTTTGGTGGTATTGGCACAACAGTAACAAATCGAACATTATTTATTAAGTTTTTTCATAAAGAGCCAATACGTGCTATACGGCTTTAAACTATAATTATGCTTCTTTCAGATTTTAGGAAATTCTCTGTCTTCTCATTCAAATCTCGCCTTGCTCTACGGACCAGTTTGGGGCTTAATTATTTCAGCACTAATTTCGTCGGTTGTTTTTCTTTTTTTCAGATCATTCTCTTTGACATTTAATTCTAAAATCGCGTTGAACATTCATTTAAGAAATTAATGCTTCTGACAACTATTTGACTATTAATTGAGATTACTTTTAAATGAACAAACTCAAAATCACTGGTTTAGTTCCCAACAGAAAAATAATGATCGTGTTTTAAATTATGTGTATCTCTCTTAATAATAGTTTCACATACCAAAAAAAAAAACGTAATTTAGATAACCCAGGTCGTTCAAAGCTGAAATATATAGACGTTTCTGTGGGAGGACAAAACTGGAAAGAGTAACGCCTTAAATTAACATTACAACGGGCGGAAGAGATATGCGAAGATACTTGTGGGTCCTTGGGCGGACGCTCTATAGACACATTAGTTAGCGCTTTCCCTGTTAAACGTTATGTTGAGGGAAAAACTAAAGATATAGACAAATCCAAAGCGACAGTTATTGCAACTCTATATGACACTACTAAAGTGGACTATAATTATGTGATGGTTCGGTCTGTTGATTTTTTATCGCCCATTACTAGGCAATTATAGTCTTTACCGCGGAAGGGTTTAAAAAAAAACGCCTGATAATTATGACGAGCTAAAACAGTCAAGAGACTATACTTATGAAAACAATGAAGACCTTGAATCTTGAAAAAAACCCCACAAGATCTCATTTTTAGTGTTTTTTGGTTGTTGTTTTTTCTACGTAAACTAAATTGTGTATTAATGT
>RQTK01000940.1:0-16310 GCA_003991915.1 Elysia chlorotica
GCTGCACATCAAATACAAATGGTAAGAGGTAGAATGTAAGCCCCTTAGACGAAAGACAAGAATACATTGAATTTTTTTTTCTTTCCTAACGTCAAACGCAAACAACTACATTGTGCCCTGGAATGGTCCCAAAAGTAAAGTCTGATAGCTTTATGCATGGCTACGGTAGGTAAAAAAAGCAGGCCTGACCAAGATTCGAACTCAGGTTTATTGATAACAAGTCCCAAGCTTCACTCAATGAGCTTCCTGTACCAAAATTTCAATATATTAAGTATTAACAAGAACAAGAACTGTACCGAAATGCCTCCGTCATCCCTGCCTGGAGTGAAGAGTCTGGGGGTGAGAGCTGTGGGCGCTGTCTTCTTCTTGTTGCCGCTGTCCGCAAACTTCACCAGGAGAGAATCGGTGCTCCCTGTTGTTCGTTCATAGTTAGAGAGACCAGAATCAGGAATCAGAAATTAGTGACCAGTTGAAGAAAAAAAAAAGAAGAAAAATGTTTTAAGGGTTGAAAAAGAGAAGTAAATGGTTGAAAGGCTTAAAAAGGGACGACTGACAGTAAATAAAAGAGGAGGTTGTAGTGTTAAAGAAGAGATGAGTAACACTAACAGTAGAAAAGGGTAGAAGGGTTCAAGGAGAGACGACTATCTTAAATGGATAATTTATATGCTCAAACTAAAAAAATACAATTTGAAAAAAAAATTGGACAAGCTTTGCATCATGTGTCTAAATCCCTGTTTTGCTTTGCCTTACATAAACCCAGCCTTCGGTTTTAAAAAAAATGTTACCCTCAGTTAGTTTGGTACACACTTCGAGAGAAAACTTGGGGAAAAAAAATCAAAATTTTATTTACGATGTTATCAAAAGAGAAGATGGAAACTAAAAAATATCCTGACCACACACGTCACGCACAAATAAATAAACAAAAAAATAAATAAATAAATAAATAAATAAATAAAAATAAATAAAAAAAAAAATGATGAACCCACCTGGTAATATCTTGTTGTTGAATTTGTTGATGATTTGATCGCATTTCTCTTTGGACTCCATCCGGGCAAAGCCGACGCCCTTGCTGATGCCGTCAGGCCTGCGCAGGATGCGGGTGGAGATGACGGTGCCGTACTCCTTGAACATGTTCTCCAGGTTCTTCTCCATGAAGTACAGCGGCAAGTTGGAGATGTACAGGTTGGTCGGGTCCTGTTCTTGTTGCTGAATAAAGGAGAAGTTGCGACATGAAAACAATGTCATGAATAAAAAGTCTTCTAATGAACAATGTCATGAACAAGTCTTCCAATGTCATGAAAAGGTCTTCTGTCAACATTAACAATGTCATGAAAAATGTCTTCTGTCTTGTTCTTGTTACAAAATGGAGTAGTTGGATAGGAGGACAGTGATGAATGTGATGAAAATACATTAAAATTTTTCGAATCTCGGTTTGTTCCATCCAGGTCTGGATCGAGAAGACCCTATTACTGTTAAAATTTACGTTAACAGAGTATGCGATATTTCGTTGTTTGCCAGAGAACACTGCAGTACTTCAAACAGCAGATAAAAAATGTGGGCTTTAAAAATTGATGGAAATAACAGTTAAGGTCAGGAAACAATTGCGACATCAGTCAAAGAGCATCAAATCATCCATTTCAGATATATTCTGAGTGAAATATTATTACGTTGTATCATGATACCCATGCTTGATCGCCAGTAATCTATTTCAACGTTGTGCATGTTTACCATAAACCCATTAACACCCGGGTCTAGATAAGTGCTGCGCCACGACACCTCTGCAATCATGAGGTAATGAGAAATCTGTTTAGATAGTCTTCCCTGGTGAGTTAACACGAGAGGAAAATAACAGCAGTTTGTTGTGTAAACCCAGTTATGAACTGAATGACGTATGATGCCGAAGAGGACACATAAGTAAACAAAACGCAATTGAACTATTTTAAGAGGACTTTACTATTTTCAAGATTTAATTTACGATTTTTTTCGCATCGTGTTTAAAATATATCTCTGATTATTTCATTGACATTAGAAAAGATATTTTGTGCAGGTGGTGTATTAAAAAGGTTACGTTGTATTTAAATTGATGCAGCGCAGCTAAGTCTACAGTGGTTAAAAATAATCTCAACCATGTTGATGTTGCAACAAAAGAGTTAGGGGCGCTTGAATTAACGCCTATTTGTTCGACAGACATCCCAGTTAATGAGAGGTTAGCCGAGTGAGAACGGACCCAAGGCTCAATTATTCTTTCAATAAAGCAAAGGGGATGCTGAAGGCCCCAGGGCCATTGTGCAGGAGTAAACTGAGCTTTCCCATTCTTTGAGCGCAGTCTAAAGGAGATATGAATTTCAAGAGTTTTACACCATTGAGTGCTTCATACAGGGCTATTTATTAATATGATTATCGTGGAGGGAGGGAGGAAGGGGAGAGAGAGAGAGAGAGAGAGAGAGAGAGAGAGAGAGAGAGAGAGAGAGAGAGAGCGACAGAAAAGACAGACAAACGATGAAAATGTGCGAGGCAGAAAAGGAGAAGGAACGGTTTGACATGAAGGGGAAAGAAAGGTTTGACATGGACAGGCTAAAAGAATAAGCCTGATTTTTGATGGGTCAACCCAAAACCCATTTCGTTGTCTATTTCACGAACCATCAATGGAGACAGCTTGAATAATAAAAAATATTATTATTTAGTGGAGAGCATGAATGGAGGACATGAAAAGTTTTATTATCAAGCAATGTTGTTTCAGTGCTTTTTTTTAGCTGAATGTTCATGATTTTTTTTAAACTGCTTTTATTGTTCTCACTTCATTACAAAGTAGAGATTCCATAAAAAGACAAAACTAAGTGTGAAAGATAACAGGGCACCGCTAAAACTCTCCAATTATTTTTTAGAAGGGAGTGCCTCGTAAAAAAAGACACACACACGAAAAAACGTATGACACGGCTGTGCTTTCAGGATTCACCATTCAGTTCAGCTTTCTATAGGGAACAAAACTGATCATAAACAATACAAAGATCAATAAGGCCCCCCGCATTCCATTTCATGTATTATTTCCTATGTTTCGGTGACACAAGAGACTGCAGCGACACCGACCGATTCCTTATCATAGGCCTACGATAAAAAATAAAACAAACAAAAGCAAGGCTGGAGCTATGTTTGCCTTTCCAAGATCGGAGACAGCGAAAGACGCCGGCACAACTCGCCAAGAGGATTTGGCAAGTGCCCAGATCGGGAAAACGAGCAGTATCGTGGTGCGTATGTTAGTTGTAGTAAGCTTGCACTATGAGCTTGCTGGAACACGTTATAGCGGGTCAGGAGTCAAAAGTCGGCGTTCATTGAAATAAAATCTAGATTAGATCTTGTCCAATATCAATAGATTCCAGTCGATCGCATGCCTTGAAAGGGCCGCAGAAAAGACCGCACTTGAAGAAATGTTGGAATCGAGGAACGGCGGAACCAGAATGAGATAAGAATCCTGAAAACGTGAGACAAGAGATTTCAACTTAGACAGAAAAGTGAGAACGCACTTTCGATTTTTTCTTTCTGTTAAGTCAAGTTTAAGATTACTTTAAGACTAAGACCTCGCAAGTGGATTTCATGTATGCTGGGTCAAATAACAGCTTGGCACTTGAAGAGTTTGTATGCACGATATCAATATATCATCCAGCCTTTTCTTCCCCACTTTTCCATTTGCCCCACCTAACTGCTGGACAATAAATTTAAAGGCGGGGCTGTCCTTCTTTTTCATGATGTATAACTAGATTTGATCTTCATATCAATTGCCATAGATGGTATTCTAAATTTCAACCAATGGTCTGATCGTTTTCAAAAGCTCTCCAATAGGCATATCACTTGTTAGAAAGGACGCCTATGCAGCTCTATTTGAAAAACAAGGTTAATCACCTCCAAATTGAACAAGATTTGGAAAGTACATACACATTACTCGGGAACTCTTGTTACAAACAGAAGAATGACTACATGTACTTTACAATTTAGCTGGAACAATTTGAAAGGAGGGGTTTCCAGGTCCTAACCAGTTTTTTTCTGGAATATTATTTTTTTTCGGGCCAAATGGCAATCAGATCCTCGATTGATCAATCGAATCTGATGAGAGAGTTTACTAGGCCACATAGATCGACAAACGGGGAGAGGAACTAAATCGATTGAAGAAAGGCCTTATTTTTAAATATTCGCTTTTTAAAGTTCTATGACACTATTTAAACCATTGCAGGTCACAATGGAACCTCGTTGCATGCAACTGTCTCGATTCCAGATGTAAAAACAATTTCACAGTCATCAGAAATCAGAAGGGGACAGGTTTTTGTTATACTCTCTCAGCACAATTTTTTATGTCAATAAGTAATTCAAAGGGTTTTAAACTTTAACTCTCCGATTACTAATATAATATAAAAACGATCTGAAAAACAACGTGAAATTTCAAAACAAAATTTTTGAACAAGATTTGCATTTTTTTCCTTCTTAATTTTTCATTCTAGAAACCCCTTGCCACAATTCTAATTTCAAAAGCCAGTGAATACTCCCTCACTTAAAAAAAAAAAAGGTTTTTAATGCCTGAGCCAGTAACTTGACCTGGTAGATAATTCATACTTTTTTTTTAAGTCTATCTTTGTCATGTATTAATAGTTTCTTATCGTTTTACGCGACAACATGAAGTGCAGATGCCTGTTTTAAGCACAGGTATTGTGTTTTATAAAATAAACATCGCGGCCAATATAAACACTGCAAAGGGTCCTTCAGCATTTCTAATTTAGGAGATTAACTGTCACATTATGACAGACGCACAAGGGCAAATTTTACACACATAAAAAGTCTTGTGGCGTCAGCACTTTTTTTTTACTTTGCGCGAGGGATAAAGGGTCTAATAAAAAATAACGCTTAAAGGATATCGCTGAATGAAGTGGGGCTCTTTTTGTGAGTCTCAATGTTTATGGAGGCCTAAAATAAGAGTGGTTTATGCCTTGATCATTCACTACCCCAAGGCAAGTAATGCATTCTAGAATATTTCAAGCAGTTGTTTCATTTCTCTGCAGATTACTCTCATTCGGGTCATTGTAACCCTAGCTCCAGATCCTTTATTAATTCATAAGGTCATTTTGCCTTCTTTCCAAGACAAAAAGGTTATACCTTTAAAAAATGTATAGCTCATATACCCAATGTATCTATGTAATCTGACTTTTCTTTTTATCGTCATTACTAAATTAAATGTATAAATAGCTATATTCATACTTATATAATTATGTCTTGTAGTAGGGGGTGTAGGTGGTTTGAGTGGAATCAAAGAGCAAGTCAGACTAGGAGAGAGTGAACAGATTGATTCCATGGATAGTATATAGGTTGATTAATGGATGACTAAAGAGTGAACGAGAGAGAGAGAGAGAGAGAGAGAGAGAGAGAGAGAGAGACAGACAGACAGACAGACAGACAGACAGACAGACAGACAGACAGACAGACAGACAGACAGACAGACAGACAGACAGACAGACAGACAGACAGACAGACATAGACTGATAACTAAAATATATTTAGATGGTAAGATATTTTCATGCATCCAAAAATTGTTATTGTCTCATTCGTAACACATACCTTAGCCATCTGGGCTTGTATGCCTTGGTTCTGTAAAGTCTGAACTGCTAGCTCTGCTGCTTGGGGAGTCTCGAAGTCTACAAAACCATAACCTGCAACGAAAGGAAATAACAAAAAAGACTTTACAAAACTGTTATAAAACATAATATAGTATACAGTTTCAAGGATAAATTACGTGTCCATGAAGAGAACGATCAGCAAAGATCGCTAAAATATAAATTGACAATACGATGTGTTGAATACGTAATAATTTTAAGCAATTGAAAAAATAATGAATACAACACCATATAAAATATTGTAGACAGTTTTAAAGACACATTAAGGGTCTACGAACAGAGTAATCAATAAGTATCAAATATATAATTATACAGAATGGCTTGACAATACGGTGGGTTAAAGTCAGTAATAATTCAATCATTTGATAATCTATAGAATGCGAGTGTGGGAATAAAGATAACAATTCTTCTTGGCCACCATTCCATTTGAAGTGTTATTGTCACAATTTACTGCTTATTTATTGTTTTGCGAGTTTTTTAGGGGTTACGACTGCGACCGATCTTTGATGATGCAGGGGGCCTTGGGGCAGAAGTAGCATTTCCTTTCCGTCGTAAATTTACTGACTTTCCACTTTAACCGACAATGTGATAATTGATAACATTGGATTGTTTTCCTTAGGCAGCACAGAGAGAGAGAGAGAGAGAGAGAGAGAGAGAGAGAGAGAGAGAGAGAGAGAGAGAGAGAGAGAGAGAGAGAGAGAGAGAGAGGGGAGAGGTAAAGTGCAGATTGGGGATTTGTATCATACAAGAGGCGGTACAGAAAGAGCGAAAAAGACACACCAAAAATTATAGGGGTAGAGAGGAGGGAAGCAAAGAGAGACAGAGACAGACAGACAAAGGGGCAAAAACAGAAAGTGAGAAATGAGGGTAAAGATTTTGCAAGCTAAGCTTCTAAAAGGAAGTAAAATAAATAAATTGATAACAAGGAATAATGTTCAACCCCTATGTCTAAAGACAATGATTGTACATGTTCTTGATTCTTCAGCGACGTCCAACAATAAAGCCTAATTCTGACTCGGCAGGACCGTGGACAAAATGGTCGAGGAATGGTCATGCGTGTATGTAATTATATCTGCGTTGGTAGATAACTCGTGTAACGAGACATTAGCGAAGACAAGCGGGCCATATAAGCTGTCGCATAGCTTTACTGCAGCCATTTCTCAGCTCGGACAAGCCAGCTTGATTTACTCAGGCGACGTGTCTCGCGCTCCCTTCTCGCCTATTTAGCACGCCTTTTTACTCAACCCTGGAGCTTAACATGAAGGCCGCGACACGTCCATCTCGGCTTTGGACAGACTCATACAGGATCTGAACCTGACGGCGTTTAGGCATTACCACTCGGTTGTCACAGCCTAACATATGGTTTCTTGCTTTTGTCTTGTTTGGGTTTTTTTTTCTATAGTTTTCTTTTTACCATTTGAAAGTCTTGGTCTAATTGTCCAGTTTTCCCGCTGATTCAGGAGCGTTAGGAAAACACACAAAATTACGTACATGTGTTTAAAAAATGTGTGCCTTTGAAGAGTGTCATACCTGCGGGTCATATGAGAAATTTCACGTTTATGCTGAAAGATAGAGGATGGAACTAATAATATTATAGTTTTTAGCATATTAAGTCTTTAAACTTTTCCTTTCCAGATCGACTTCAACTAGTCGCGACCCTTGTTATCACAAACCTTAAGACTTTTCTTTGACTACAATGTATATCTATTCTTGATGTAAACATTTCCTGTTGGGGCGGCATTCTTTGCCAAGACACCACACAAAGTACAGCTTATCAATCCTGTGAAAATTGCAAAATCCTTCTCGAGCTACGATTTGCACCCTTAGTCTAAGAAGTAGATTGTGAAATATTCCAGAAAAAAATAATCGCAAATGGATTATTAAAAATAATTAGAATTACGTGTATTTCAAACATGATGAATGTTGAGAGTAAAACACACCTTTTTCGAAAGACAGCCCTTACAACAATACTCCTTTAGGAACAAAATAATCGAGTGAACACCAAAAATAGTACTGTCCTGTAAACGATGAAAGTTTTGCTCACGACAAGTACATATATCCAGGAACACTGCTTCTCGTTTGGCTGTTCTTTATTAGAATAACTCACTCAACAACCAGGCAACTATGTAGATCTAGAGCTTGTGACTCTCTTTGATAATAATATTCGAGACCAACGCGGGTACTTGCATAATTATTATATCGAACGCTATGAGTTGTGGATGATGTGGGAAAGTATTTAAAACAAACGTGTCACAGTCAATAGACCAATGTTGAGGCAAGCCCGGGGAAGCTTAAACCACCTACGTTTAGACCTATGTTTCCCGCGGCTGCCTCCACTTGAGTTTTCAGACCCGCATTTTCGCTGCATTATTCTGCATCAAATTTGGTCGCACTTCGAGCGAAACTGTGACATTTGGCTTTCGTCAGCTTATTATGCAAGCCCTTTTCAGCCCGAATGAAAGGTAGAGGCTTTTATCAACGAAAAACAAGCCGCCGTCAATTTGCATTGATGAACTTGTAAACGTGTGTGCGATATTATGATGTATTCGATTCAATATTCCTACACAACTCAATTAAAATCTATTAGACTTGTCACAATCAAACTCCGAGAGAGGGCCAGCCCTCCTGATGGAAACAGCCGCGGTAGACCATCCAACGCTCTGCAGCCGTGTCAGGCTTTGGTAACGCTAATTGTTGTTACATGAGTAATTATTGTACACTGTACTAGCATTGGAAACATTCACTCTCGCTTGATGCGGGCTTGATATTTCAGCATCATACAATGCGAGCTTGGCGTAGCCTTGCTACCTGTTGAAAGCGATATTGAAGTAAACGGAGCCTAAACTAAGTCGCATATGAAGATACGTTGTGTGTGTCCGGCCGGGCTGGTTTCCATCCGTTTTAAAGTGTTGGAAAGGGTGTATATTTTGCTAGATCAATTAATATAATGGGCAAGACTTTTGTCTAATAAAAATAGACTATTGTTTCTGTGTTTGATACTTTTACCCATACTCGTTAAACAATAATAGATGGACGATTTGTGATGTCTTGATTGATGAAAGATGGGCATGAATATCACTTTTGTTTCTAGCCATACAAAAATGCGAGGTGGCGGCTTTTTTTTTAAACACCAAGTGAAGTTCACAAATACCTTATTTTTTTTAACCCACTTTAACAAATTAATTTGACTTTATCTTTCAATTTTCACGTGCCTGTCTATGAACCTAAAGTTATGTCGAACCTGATAATTCAAAACACACACCATGTACCAGATATTCATGATTGTACTATTGATAAGCGAGGCTGAAGTGCAAGGGCATACAATCTTGACATTGAAACATATGTGCGCAATAAACATCATGGTGAGGAACTAGAAATTCATTTTATATGACGACTAAACGTTGGTGCGATCCAATACCAAATGGGCATAATATATACTATTAACAATTTGGGGGAGGGGGGGGGTATCTAGTTTTAGGAAGACCATTTTTTTAACATTCAGAGAAATAATCGATTTGAGATTGAGAGACAAAATAATATTCACAAAAATGAGTAAACCCTAGTTAAAAAGACAGAACAGAAACCAAAATATTTACATATAACTTTAAATCTATGACATGATAGATGGCTACACTACAATGAAAGAGTTTATAATTAATTGAGGTGAAAATGACAGAGTTGAAAAGTAAACTAATTAGTACCCAGACTCAGTTATTATGTGCTTCGGCTTAAAAAGACTTAACTGGGTCTACAGTCAAAACTTAAGTTTTTGCTTTTAAAAGGCCTGGGCAACTATAAGGCTAGTTAATGAGATAATAATTAGCAGGCTGATACACATATTATCTTGCTATTATCCGATCTGCAGTGGGTGGTCGGCCGTAATGAGTTTGTAAGGACGGCTACAATGGAAGCGGGTCGGGGTCCTAGGTAAGCCTAATGGCTTGGTTGATTTTTTTATTATTTTTTTTTTAGGTTGGATATCATTGTTGGAAGCTGTAGGGTTTAAAGCTTTTAGACTTTAGCCCTTAGCATGACACCAAGGGGCCCATTCTGTATGGCTCATACACCATAAACTCATTAGGCTACACTCTGGAAAATTGAGTGCGATTTAACAGGAAGAAAAAAATTGAGAAAATGTGTTTTCTCAACTTACCTTTACATTTATTAGTAGTTTGATCTATGATGGCTTTTGTTGAAGTAATTTTTCCAAATAGTAAAAGCTTAGCTCACGTTCCCTTTCATGAATCTTATAGTCTGTACAGGACTATTGTATTATCAATGTTATTCAAGCCGAATAAAACATTACTCGTAGTTTAGAACATGATAAAATTAGTTATTCGCGTACACACACAAAGTAGACAGCATCAAATTGCGTGAAATGAAATGCGAGAAAGTTTTTCAAGATAAATGAACAGCAGTTCAAAATGTCTAATGACACTATTCAGCTGGAACACACGCAAAAACAGAAACACGTTTCAACAAAAATGCTTTGAGGATTCTGCCAAGCACAAATTATTCTGATACCTTTTTGTGATTGTTCTTTAAAAAAAAAGTAAGCACATGTAATTGAATTCCAGCTGAATAGTGTCATTAGACATTTTGAACTGCTGTTCATTTATCTTGAAAAACTTTCTCGCATTTCATTTCACGCAATTTGATGCTGTCTACTTTGTGTGTGTACGCGAATAACTAATTTTATCATGTTCTAAACTACGAGTAATGTTTTATTCGGTTTGAATAACATTGATAATACAAGTGTCCTGTACAGACTATAAGATTCATGAAAGGGAACGTGAGCTAAGCTTTTACGATTGTTATTATTTTTCAAACAAATAGTACGAAAGTTAATGGGCACGGCAGGTGTTTCAACTAACTTTGTGAGGTAGAAACCCAACGAATAATGAAATTGATATACATGTATTATTGCACCGATGGGTTTGGAGGAAAAAAAATAATCTTAAACGGTTGGATGTGAAAATTTGACAAATAACATCTGCCAGACTATGACTCAAACAGTGACCATAAGGATAATTATGGTATACTGACATCAAAAGGAAAGTCTACTTTTAATCTTAGAGAAAGGCCAAACTCATTAGCATCTCTCATAATTAAAAAGCCCATGTGTTGTTCCTGTGGGTGCGAAGCATTTGACTCATACAATTGAACAAAATACGTGTACGTTTGAGCGTTCTGTTCTATTTAGCGCCAGCACGAAAAATAATATACTACAGCAGCTGTTGGGGTATCAACGGGGGTGACGTTGGCTATTGTCATTGGCTTGGTTAGGATATATGTCGGGCATGTTTATTCTCTTCTGTATGTCCTAATCATGTGAGTGATATTTGTGTTACTAATGCTATTTAATAATACGGTGATGTCTCAAATAATTGTATTGATCCATTTCTCATTCTCTCTCTCTCTCTCTCTCTCTCTCTCTCTCTCTCTCTCTCTCTCTCTCTCTCTCTCTCTCTCTCTCTCTCTCTCTCTTTTTTTCTCTCATCCATTCACGCACGCCATTCCTCTAGCAAACCCCATTATTGCCCACAAATTATAATTTTAAAGTAGACACCTACGTGTTACATAGATTGACGAGGTCTTTGTCTGTGGTGTTTGGGTTGAGCCCTCTGATGTAGAGGTTGGTCCTGCTGAGGGGCTCCCCAGACTGACTCTGGTTCGAGGACTGGCTCGAGGTGGTGTTGGGGCTGTTGGCCGGCATGCTGCGAGCTGGGTAGTTCTGGAAAAGTAGAGAGAAAAACAGGGAAAATTGAGTTGGTTGTTTAACGCCCACGTCAGGACTATAATTCCATGTTTGTTATAAGAAGGAAGAGGACATGCGTCTAGGCTTAGCTGGTGAAACATTGGACACCACAATGAATTATCATTCAATTTGGATGAAAAATTAGGAAAAAAATGTATGAGAGAGGGGGAGAGAGGGAGAGAAAGAGAGGGGAAGGAGGAGAAAGAGATAAATCTACAAAAAGAGTATTAGCCAGACATGTTTTGATAGCCACTTAGAATCTCTCTCTCTCTCTCTCTCTCTCTCTCTCTCTCTCTCTCTCTCTCTCTCTTCTCTCTCTCTCTCTCTTTCCATCCCTTTTTATGCCGTTTTTCTTTCAATTCAACATATCCTAGAGGTTGGGATCTGATCAGGATTTAGATCAGGGATGTTTATCTTCGCAGATCTGAGCAGAATAGGGGTGGCTGGAAAGTTGGTACAATAGTGCACTGGCGTCAATGGACCAACATCATAGTCACACGGCGTATTACGGACGCACACAGATCATTGACATCATCACTGCCCGGAGCTAGACCGCCCGTATCGCTTGATAATAAGAGTTCTTGCGATCAGGAGGTCCATTGTAGAAACCAAGACAATAGGTTAGTGCATATACACCGCTGTCTAATCATAGCCCTGTCCTAGATTAAAGGAGCCGATGAGTGACAATATAAAAAAAAATCCGCACCATCGGGGCTTGATTATGTGATCGGATATCGTCGTGTAGATCGCAAAGTTTTTGTTGTCCCATGCATGCATTTGCTTTTTTTTTTCTGTAATAGCCGGACGACAGCCCATAACCTTGTCGTTACTAGGCTAGCAGGATTGTATTATATATATCCCAGAGTTGCGCAATTTCGACTTATCAATATCATAATATTATTTTGTCAATTACCAATGCGTTTGTTATATACATGTATGTATATTTTTTGCTAACAAAGGAAATTTTTTTCATCTTAAAACTACAGCAACCTTAACAAATAGATATTCTGATCAGTTAGATCAATGGCGTTATTGGAACAGCCAGGCTTCGGTGGCCCAGTTTGTCTACCACGTCTACACCAATCCGTTATCAAAATGCTATGTCAAAGATAACCAGCGACCCTATTGAAATAAAGGTACACGTTATGCTATGTGGGTATGTGATTCTTCATTACAATATCGGCGATAGTTGCAAAAATAAATGTTAAGAATGCAGTACGTTCATTAAATATTGGTGAGAAGCACTGTTTCTTATAAAAAATACGTTATTATACGGAAACGTTCACATCTGACACTGCGACCTTTAAAAACACATGCCCGTATGTTCCTGCTGTATAGAGCTGTGGGATCAACATTCTTCTCAGATGAGAATGCTTAAACGGAAAAAAGCATTTAGAAAAGATTAAATCCAACTATAACATTGAAAGAGTGGTGATAGAGGAGACACACACACACACATATATCATATATATATATATCAGATAGGGAACTAGGGCAAAGTTTAGTTCCGAAAACAATACGTATTTTAAAAACACCATCGGTATCTCTATAAAATGCCTTTTAATATTCTAAAAGAGTCGAAGCAGCAATGAAGTATTTTGAGTGTACAGAGAGAGAGAGAGAGAGAGAGAGAGAGAGGGCGAGGGAGAGTAGGGATAGAGAGAGGAGGAAGAGGTACTTGGGACAGATAGGGAACTAGGGCAAAGTTTAGTTCCGAAAACAATACGTATTTTAAAAACATACCATCGGTATCTCTATAAAATGCCTTTTAATGTTCTAAAAGAGGCGAAGCAGCAATGAAGTATTTTGACTGTACACATACACACAACCATTTACTGATAAGCAAGATCAGTAGTGTCTGCACCATACACCGATAGATAACCTGTTTAAATTTGCGCAATTTCATTTAGCAATAGGAAATTCGTTGGCGCGGTCAAATAGGAATGCATTTTTAAAAGGCATAGTGATTAAAGCAGGAAGTTTGATGAACAGGCTTTTAAAAAAAGGTTGTATGAAGGTGGGGGTGGACGTGAAAGAGAAAGAGAGAGAGAGAGAGAGAGAGAGAGAGAGAGAGAGAGAGGGGGGGGAAAAGAAAGATAACTAGAGACTAGAGACGACACCGACAGAATTGGGAAGGGGAAGGGAGGGTAGTGATGGAGAACAGAAAGGACCAGTGACAAGATAGAAGCTGCCACAACAACGACCTAGCCTTCCGGCCAGCAGGTTGAGTAACTCTTGTCACTGATTGAACAGTGGAGTTGAGTAAGCCTGGGAGGACGAGAGACAATGCACCACCCTCTGCACGGACACATGATATTATAGAGCGTTGTTTTGTCCCGAGGAAGATAATAGGGGGAGGGGAGGCCGCGGGAAGTTAAAGGGGACCTGGGGATCGGAACACGCGATTTGCTTTTCTTTCTGAAACTACTGAGATGGAGCGAGGCGGGGGTGGTGGGACTATGCCATCATGTATTTGACACTTAAACAATGAAACTTAATTACAAAGTTTAATTCAATATCAATAGACATATCATTTGGTGCTTTTAAGTTCACTATTATTAAATTATTTTTAATGTACTGAATCTGGTCGCAATTCGACATGAATGCAGAATGGAAAAAAGACCACCAACGAAGATATTACACGGTTGTTTGTTTATTTTTTTTTACATTTCTTTAATTATAAACTAATGATAGACCATACCCCTTTCCGTTTTGAAGGCATGGCAGAATAGACACGCATATAATCGGTGTGTTTCCTTTGATCTAGAAAACCAATTTCCATGACAATACACTCACAAGCGAAATATAATCCGTGGCACAAACGTTCAAATCGCACGTATTAAAACCAATTAGATCTAAATATACACGGCTAGTTAAAGTTTGCGAGATCTCAACAACACAATGAAGCCTAGTAGAAATAAAAGTGGGCGTCAATAGATTCGTTGCTCGAGTTTCGCAGCACAACTTAGTCCGGAGAATACAATACAATCACAGTTTCTGGTCATAAGCCTGAATTTCCTGCTTCTTCTTGGTCAAGACAACAAGGGGATAGAAAACATGAAGCGTTAAACTTGGATGAAATAAAATAAACTAGTCCAGGAGGGAGTGTGTCACGACAGTCCGTAGCTCCGTGACCAATCACGTGGAATACCAAACACGAAAAACAGCGTAACGTGCAAGCCTGCAAGGTGCGCTGAGATGATGCGATAGATCACCGGTACACGGTACGATGGCTGCGCCTCGCTGGGCCCTGCCCACTCACTTGATCTTAGTTACCGCTTTATCGCACCAATCAAAACGACCATGTGAATTTTGTGGTTTCAACTATCCCTGATTGAAACATCAATCGATCTATCAGAGGAGCCTTCAGATGGCCCAGTTCAAATTGATTTCAGATAGCAGGCAGTTCTGGTTGTGCGAGGTTTTGCAGACAGACGGAATATAGGTAGGCATGATCTAAACCCAGATAACAACAACACTCGTCAAGATAACGCGAGATAATGAAAACAATAACGATTTCAGAGATACCGTGAGACGCTGGGCTTTTTCAATTCATAGAAAAGTAGTGACGGCGTTTATTGCTGAAGCAAGACAACTGATATAAGTAAAAAATAATTAATAATGAACACTGAAAATGTCATCACCCACAATTTATGTTAAAATAGTCCATATACTATTGACTGCATAATTGGACCGTTAAAGTTACACACACACACACACAAAGAATAAGAGAAAGGTTAGTCAATTATAAAAGGGGTCACTATGTAGACAGAAAAAAGGATGAAATGTACGCAAATGGAACGAATACGGAATAATACTGGAGATATTATATTGTTTGCACCAAAATGATAAGAAAGTATTAATACAAGACTCCTTGCCTGATAATTTTAAACTATAACAAAATTGACGACCGGAAAATCTCATCCTCCACTATCAAGCCACGGGATATGTTTCTTCATGCCTCCTATCTTTCCAAAAACGGAAAGAAAAAAAAACGAAAAAAGAGAAGGTTGATAGTCAAGGAAGTCCTATCAGTCAAAATCAAGCCCTCAAGGCATCTGAACGGCCTCCACCTAACAGAAACAGTGACTTGTGCAACTGACATAACGTTACATGAGGTTGCACACCCACACACCCACATACACACACAAACACAGAGTCAAGGTGTTTTATGGCCAGGCAGGGCACGATAACACAGGGACTTGCTGTAGGCTGCAGCATCTCCAAGGAGATAAGAGGATCCTTCAGGCGACACTTCGTGGGCTAAGAACTTCTTTGCTCTATCTCCCACTTGTTTTCAATTGAGTTAGAACATTGCGACGACTTGTTCCCTTCTGAAGCAGGGAACGTGAGATGATAAGCGACAAGAAACGATTTTAATAACAAACTGTACCAAGCCAACCCATGCATATTTAAAAAACGAACGTGTCCACCAAATAATTCATACAAATATTTCATTCACTACGTAACTGTGTCAACCCAATTCAAACGAGTATTTCGAAAACAGAGTATCAGCCTTATCATACAAGTACGTGTCTTTACAAACGAATTTTTCAACCCAATTCATACAAAAAATTAGAATTTCAAAATCAAACATTCTTTCATGTTGAAGAAATCGTTTTAAACAGAGCACATTAATTACATTAAGGGCGGGTATGGCATAGACTAATGATAGAGACTGCGTCAAAAAGCGCACATGTACTCAAGAGATAGTAAAAGATGCCTTGCGTCGTAAGCAATCACGTGGTACAAATGAGAAAGCTGGGAAAGGGCTAACACATCAGCGTTCCACTGGGCGGTTTATTTTAGAAAAAAATGTAGTTCAAAGCAGGTGATGGATTGAGCACCGGTGGATTATCCGAAAAATCTACGCGTACGTGTGCTTCACATTTAGCAGT